>CM038680.1:712082284-712337851 GCA_021605205.1 Aegilops longissima | reverse complement strand
TACTTATGCCATAGTCCATCGAATCTTTACCCAAAACTTGAAAACTTCACAACACAAAACTCAACAGAAAACTCGTAAGCTCCGTTAGTATAAGAAAATAAATCACCACTTTTGGTACTGTTGTGAACTCAGTCTAAATTCATATTGGTGTAATATCTACTGTATTCCAACTTCTCTATGGTTCATACCCTCTGATACTACTCATAGATTCATCAAAATAAGCAAACAACACGTAGAAAATAGAATCTGTTAAAAACAGAACAGTGTGTAGCAATTTGTATCATTCGAATACTTATGTAACTCCACAAATTCTGAAATAAATTGGTGGACGTTAGGAATTTGTCTATTAGTCATCTACAAAAAGAATCAACCTGAAAGAACTCTCAAGTAAAAAATGGCAGCTAATCTCGTGAGCGCAAAAGTTTCTGTTTTTTACAGCAAGATCGCATAGACTTCACCCAAGTCTTCCCAAAGGTTCTACTTGGCACAAACACTAACTAAAACATAAAAACACATCTAAACAGAGGCTAGATGAATTATTTATTATTAAACATAAGCAAAAGGCAAAGAGCAAAAGTAAAATTGGGTTGCCTCCCAACAAGCGCTATTGTTTAACCACTAGTAGAAAAGGGGTCAAACGTGAAGCACATTAGTGCCGGTTTGTATTAGAGCCGGCACAAATTTATACATTAGTGCCGGTTCCAACGGCTAGCCTTTAGAACCGGTTCGTGGCTAACCTTTAGCACCGGTTCGTGCCACGAACCGGTACTAATGAGGGTGGTGGCAGGATGTTGTCAGTCTGGGCCCCCTCCACACCTTTAGTACCGGTTCGTGCCACGAACCGGTACTATAGGTCCTCCTGCATATAAACCCTTCGTCCAGCTCACTCTGTTCTTCCCCCTTTCCCCTCTCCTCTCCTCTCTGTTCTTCCTCTTCTCCCCTCGAGATCATCACACATTTTGCCCAAAATTTGTCAAGATTTGAAGGCCCCCATCCATTCAAGTGATCACAAAGGTTAGCAACTTTGTCCTTTCATCTCTCATTGCTAGATTAGCTCTTGCATTGGTTTATATAGTTATTAATTTGTGAGTTTAGTAATTTGGGAGGATATATATATATATATATATATATATATATATATATATATATATATATATATATATATATATATATATATATATATGTGTGCTAGTATTTGATTTATATGCAATTTGAGGTCAAAATAACACTTAGTTTGCATATGTAGGTGTGGTTTACTTAGTGCCTTCTAAATCTCTGTCGAACCACCGCCGATCGCCTGCACCGTCTCTGTCGCTGGCACCACCTTGTGGTGAGCCTCTTTTCATGAAATTTTATATAAAAATTGATGTTTGTGTGATTTGGATATATAGTTACTCGTATAATAATTATCTTACCCGTCGTTGTTTGTTATACATAGTGCCATGGTTTTGATATCCGTCCCGTCGGCCCTCGTCCTTGTTATGATTCGGATGTGGTATATTCTCTTTTAAAACTATTTGTTGCATTTCGTGTTTATGACAAATTATGCCCATCAAGTTGACATAGATATTTTTATCTAGGAGGTATGTGAACCGGAAATTCCAACCGACCCTATTGTCGAGAGGTTAAATTTAGTTGAAAGAGAAAACGAGTACTTGAAAGAAAAATTGAAAAGAATTGAGGGGGAGAAGATGGAATTGGAGTTGCATGTTGCCGATGTCGCCGATGATCACAAGATCAAGATGGAGAAAATGCGCTTGAAGATTAGAAAGATTAGAAAATATGCCATCGATAGTGAGGCTTGGTATCATTATGCTGTTGGATCAATTGTTACCTTAGTTGCGATCTTGATCGCATTTGTTGTTGCATTTAAATGCTTTAGCTAGAGAGTTATTTGTTTGTTGCATTTAAGTGTTGTATGAACTTTGTGTATGAACTTGTATTAATTTGGTCTATTCGGTGTTGTGTAATGAAGATGAGCCGCAATGGATGTACGATGACCGATGCTCTCCCAGTTCGTTGAGGGCGTGCATACTTTTCTGCTATGGCTGAGGCAAACAAGAGGCGGATGGTTTTATGCCTTGTCCATGTGCTGGCTGTAAGAATGGTCGCAATTACTCTACATCAAGAACCATTCACGCCCACCTGTTTGAGTCCGGTTTCATGCCCCACTATAATGTTTGGACCAAGCACGGAGAAAGAGGGTTATGATGGAAGACAATGAAGAAGAAGAGGACGACGACAGCTATCCCGGCCATGGGTTCCCTGAATACGATGATACAACAATGGGGAAGAAGCTGAGCGGTTATGCGGGAAGAAGCTGGGCCGACAATGCGGAAGAAGCTGAAGAAGAGGCATCGATGAGCCTGTTGATGATCTAGGTCGGGCCATTGCCGATGCAAAGAGAAACTAGCAAGTGATTTGGAGAAGAAGAAGTTGCACCGCATGTTAGAGGATCACAAAAATTGTTGTACCCGAATTGCGTGGGTGACAAGAAAAGCTGGGCACCACATCGGAATTGCTGCAATGGAAGGCAGAGAATGGTGTATCGACAAGGGATTTGGAAAGTTGCTGGTAATGATAAAGGATATGCTTCCAAAGGACAACGAATTGCCCGAGAGTACGTCGAAGCAAAGAAGGCTGTCGCCCTCTAGGGTTAGAGGTGCGAAGATACATGCATGCCCTAATGATTGCATCCTCTACCGCGGTGAGTACGAGGATTTGAACGCTTGCTCGGTATGTGGTGCATTGCGCTATAAGATCAGCCGCGATGAGCATGGTGATTTCGAGGCGGCGCCCAGAAGAAGATTCCTGCCAAGGTGATGTGGTATTCTCCTATAATACCACGGTTGAAACGCTTGTTCCAAAACAAAGAGCATGCCAAGGCGATGCGATGGCACGAAGAAGACCGTATGAAAGACGGAAATTTGAGAGTACCAATGACGGGTCGCAGTGGAGAAAAATCGAAAGAAAGTACGGGAAGGAGTTTGCGATGATGCAAGGAGCGTATGGTTTGGTCTAAGCGCAGATGGCATTAATCCTTTTGGGGAGCAGAGCAGCAACCATAGCATCCGGCCTGTGACTCTATGTTTGTATAACCTTCCTCCTTGGTTGTGCATGAAGCGGAAGTTCATTATGATGCCGTGCTCATCCAAGGCCCTAAGCAACCCGGCAACGACATTGATGTGTACCTAAGGCCATTAGTTGAAGAACTCTTACAACTGTGGAATGGAACAGGTGTACGTGCGTGGGATGAGCACATGGGGAAGAATTTGACCTAAAGGCGTTGCTGTTCGTGACCATCAATGATTGGCCTGCTCTCGAATCTTCGGAGACAGACAAACAAGGGATACCGCGGATGCACGCACTGTTTGGATGATACCGACAGATATATTTGAATAGTTGTATGAATAATGTGTACTGGGACATCGCCGATTTCTTCCGAGCAGGCATCCCGTAAGAAAGAAAGGCAAGCATTTCAAAGGTGAGGCGGATCATCGGACGAAGCCTCGCCACCGCATCGGTGCTGATGTACATGATATGGTCAAGGATTTGAAGGTGATATTTGGAAAGGTCTGGCGGACAACCTGTTCCGAAGGACGCTGACGGACGCGCACCCATGTGGAAGAAGAAATCTATATTTTGGGACCTGCCATATTGGAAAGACCTAGAGGTCCGCTCCGCAATCGACGTGATGCACGTGACGAAGAATCTTTGCATGACCCTGCTTGACTTCTTGGGCGTGTATGGGAAGACAAAAGATACACCTGAGGCACGGAGGACCAGCAACGTATGCACGGAGAAGACAGCATATATCGTGGTCATGCAAGCTACGCCTTACCAAAGAAGAGAAGGAAATCTTCTTTGAATGCCTGCTCAGATTAAGGTACCGTCGGCTTCGTTGAATATAAAGGGAATAATAAACATGGCAGAGAAAAGTTCCGAACCTAAAGTCTCATGACTGCCACGTGATTATGACGCAACGCTTCCGGTTGCATTGAGGGGCTTCTACCGAAAACGCTCGATTAGCCATTGTGAAGCTATGTGCATTTCTCAATGCAATCTCTCGAAGGTAATCGCCCGAAATCATACCAAGGTTACGTAATGATTTGGTGCAATTTCTTGTCGGTTTCGAGTTGGTGTTCCCACCATCCTTCTTCAACATCATGACGCACGCCCTAGTTCACCTATGCGAAGAGTTTAACGCTTTGGGTCCTGTATTTCTACACAATATGTTCCCTTTGAGAGGTTCATGGGAGTCTTAAAGAAATATGTTCATAACCGTGCTAGGCCGAAGGAGGCATCTCCAAGGGCCATCAAAATGAGGAGGTGATTGAGTTTTGTATTGACTTTATTCTGACCTTAAGCCGATTGGTGTTCTGAATCGCGCATAAGGGCAGACTCGATGGAAAAGGCACGCTAGGAGGGGAACAAATAATATGTATGGACGGACATTCTCTCACCAAGCACACTACACAGTTCTACAAAATTCTGCCTTGGTGGCTCCGTATATGGATGAACACAAGAATTTGCTACGCTCCAAACACCCGAGCGGTCTCGATGACTGGATTACACGTGAACAAACCAGGAGTTTCGCCAGCTGGTTGCAGACACGTACCATGCATGACACCTCTATTGAAGATGACCTGTACTTGTTGTCCCAGTTACCATCTTCGAATATAATGACTTTCAAAGGGTACGAGATAAATGGTAATACATTTTACACGATCGCCCAAGATAAGAAGAGCACCAACCAAAACAGTGGTGTCCGCTTTGATGCAGAAACCAAGATGGGAAAGGAAACATATTATGGTTATATACAGGACATATGGGAACTTGACTATCGACGTGGTTTAAAGGTCCCTTTGTTTCGGTGCAAATGGGTCAATATGACACGAGGCGGGGTAACGGAAGACCCGCAGTACGGAATGACAACAATGGATCTCAACAATCTTCCGTATGCGAGACGAACCATTCGTCCTAGCCAATGATGTGGCACAGGTTTTCTATGTGAAGGACATGTCTACCAAGCCAAGAAAAGAAAAGATAAGGAAGCGAATGCATCGTACGATGAGCCAAAGCGGCACATAGTTCTTTACGGGAAGAGAAACATCATGGGAGTGGATGACAAGACAGACAAGTCAAGATTATGAAAAGTTTGATGAAATTTCTCCATTCACAGTGAATATTGACCCGAGCATCCCGTTAAATGATGAAGATTTTCCATGGTTACGGCGCAAAGGGACACACGCGAAGAAAAAGTTTCACACCCAAAGATCTGGGATGTGATCGGCTTCACTATCATCACTTTCTTCTGTGTTTCACACCCAGAGGGGAATCTCTGTAATAGTTAGGTTAGTTATGTGTTTTGGCATTTGAAACGCGAAGAAATTTTATGTGCAAACAAATTCTTTCATGCCTTTACTGATTTATAAAGTTAAATTATTCACAAACTAGTGATTCACACTAATTTCAAATAATTCAAAATTTAAACTATTCAAATTTGAAAACTACGGGCACTAACAGAAAATTTGTAATTTTTTGTACCTAAAGCAAAAATATTCACAAAGAAACTCTAAATACACAAAAAAAACAACACAAAAATAAATAAAGCAAAAAAAGCCCACCTACTAGGCCGTAGCGGCCTGCATACGACTAGAAACGCAACCTGTTGTTGGGCGGGATGCAGGCCCAAAAGGCCAAGTGGGCCCACAGGCAGCAAAGAACACGAGGCCCAGAGGGCCTGCTTTGGAGAGGAGCTCGAGAGAGCGACCGCACGGGGGTTTATAAACCAGTGCGGTCGCCCCTCGGCTAGCGAGGTGGGACTAAACTTGCCGCACCGCACCTGCCCCAGCGCACCCCCTTTAGTACCGGTTGGAGCCACCAACCGGTACTAAAGGGGGGGCCTTTAGTACCGGTTTGTGCCACCACCCGGTACTAAAGGGGTCGCTTCCTTGCTTGGCTGGTTAAAACAGACCTTTAGTACCGGTTGGTGGCTCCAACCGTACTAAAGGTGCCTTCTATATATACAACACTTGAAAAATTTCATTCTCCTCTGTTTCTTCCTCTGTTTTCCCATTGAACCACCCGCCCGATCGATCGACGCCGTCATCGACCCGTCGCCGCCGCCGCCGCTTCGTCCCGCCGCCGCCGCCGCCGCCGCCGCCGCCCGTCGTCGCCGCCGTCGCCGCCCGTCCCGTCGCCGCCGCCGCCCGTCCCCTCGCCGCCGCCGCCCCATCCCGTCGCCGCCCTCGTCTCCGTCGCCGCCTGCCCCGTCCCCATCGCGCCGTCCCTGCGTCGCCGCCCACACGTCACGCCCGCCCGTCGCTGCCCCGGCCGTCGCCCGCTGTGAGCTCTCCCCCTCTAACCCCTCTCCCTCGCCCACGGCGGCCACCATGGGCGCCGCCCTTCCCCGAGCCCATACACACACACACAAGCATGATGAACACACACACACATACACGTATATATGTATGAATGCATGTATATATTAGTATATACGTATTTTGTATGTTTAATTAGTTTAGATTTTTTAGATTATTGTTTTTTCACTAGTACATATGTTTGAATGCATCTTAGATGGATATAATTAGTGTTTAATTAGTATGGAATTTTTTATATAATGTTGTTTTTCTGTTTTTAATGGATGTATAGATATTGTTTTTCTGTTTTAGTGTTAGATGCTTAATTAGTATGAAATAGTATATAGATTTTTGAAATAGTAGAAATGTTAGAAATTATAGTTATCAAAATCCAATCATTAAAAAATATTGTTTTTTGCGGGCATATAGCTAGTATTTGTTCTCGACGATGCCCGCCCGCATCCTCGCTGTCGACCCGTCATGACGACGTCCAGCTGGCCCATGTCCGGACTGGCTCCGCCTGGCTAGCACTGGAGGTGCTGCTCGAGAGGCGCGCCGCTTGATGAGGAACCCGCCCCGGTCCCGTCGTCGACCCTGATCTCGTTTGGTGGCGTTCGCGTGGGCCAGTCTCGGTGCGGAGGGACCGGCCCCGCGGAGGAGGTACGCCGCCGTCGTGGAGGAGGACGAGCACGCCCATCGCTACATGGTTGCGTTAGAGGGCGGCAGGTTCTCCAATACCGGCAGTATCTTGAGGATCTCACTTCAGCTATGATCCTGTGGGGTTCCTTCTCTTTGAGTGTCCACCGCCATGACGCAGAACCGCGAGTGTCCTAGATTCTTCCGTAGTATTCGATCTTTAATTAGCTAGCCAGTGATGTACTATTCAATATTATATATTATTCGAGACGATGTATTCGAGATTGTATCTATTATTCTAGACGAAGTATTCAGATTATATCTATTATTCGAGACGATGTAATTTGAATACTAAATTGTTTTATATTTCTTTTGAATTAGTTAAATAAAAGCTATGGCGCACAATACCGACAGAGAGGAGAACAGACCATGTTCGATATGATACGCGGGCCGATGATAATCGAGAATGAAGAAGATTATGACGGCTCAATTTCTAAACAACACCGGAGAGGGTGATATGATATTCGATCGCGACGATCGAATTGATGAAGTCATGAACTACGATTATGACGATGACGAAGAACATGTCGATCCTGAAACAACAAAGACCGGCGAGGTATATATATTTATATAAGCAGGTTTCGGTGATCATCACATGTTTTAAATGACTTGAAGATATATTAACGAATCGATCTTTGTTCTTTCAGCCATCCGGATCGAGCAAATCTTCAGGCAAAAGGACGAAACGAGGCCCGAACAAAAGTTGAAGGAGGGCGAAAGTACAATATCGAGGCAGTCGGACCTAATGGCGAACCATTAGCGCCTAAGAAGATTGCGGACAAGTTCATTCGTCGGTCACGGAGTTCTTGTGAAGGACCAACTCCCGATCTCCCTTCAAGAATGGAGAGAGCCAGCAAAAGACAAAGGACAAAAAGGCAAAGAGGACGCTGCTCCACGTCTAGATGTTACTTTTGTCGACAAGAATCAAAAAGATCTGCTTTGGGATACTCTCATGGAACATTTCACCCTACCAGATCATTTCACAGAAGCAGATGTGCAGAAAGTCAAGGACGCTGCTCTTAGGAAGATGGCGGTTGCATTCAAGAACCACAAGAATCATGAATGAGACAAGTACGTCATGGGAGGAAGGAGGACTCCAGTATTCGAGGGAACACTAGAGAACGAACGTGCTCATTGGGACGATTTCGTGAAATTCAAGGATTCGGAATTAGCTAAGGAACGGTCGAGAATAAACAAGAAGAATGCCAAAAAAGGATAAGTTCCATAAGTGGGGCCAGGTGGCTATCGGTGGCAATGCCTAAGTGGGATAAGTCCGAGAAAGAGATGGAGGATGCAGGTGCCACTCCGGTTACTAAGAGCTGGCCCCTGTGTCGGGACTTGGTTCTATGCGCATGGGGGAGTTGGACCCAAGACAGGCAATGTTTCGACGAGGCAAGTCTGAAGGGAGCCGACGATGCGATACTTGTTGCAATAGAAGAGGCACGATCGGGGGTGTTCCAGCCCAACAGAGAGAACGACGAGCTTACGTGTGCCCTGGGAAATCCTGAACACCCGGGAAGAACACGAGGCAAGGGCGCTATTCCGTGGTATGAGGGTTTTCAGACTGGAACAACGACTACAGAACCCGTGTGAGAAAGAAGTTGCGGAGGAGAAGAAGAGGAAGATGGAGGAGGAGCAGAGGAAGCGGGACTATGAACGCCTTCAAGGCCGAGAAGCAAGTCAAGCGGAATTGGCAGTCAAATTCCAGCGGCAGCAGGAGCAGATCGACTCACTTAGCCAGCAAAGGGGTCTCAAAGAGCTGCAGCAGCTAGCGGATGATCCAGCATTGGATAGCACCGCCCCATCCATGCAGAGAAGCAGCGTGGGTTCCGCCCAGACGACGCAATGCTGGGTAGATACCCGTGGATGACATCACGGAGAACACTAGCTGCGAGCTATACGTCAAAATGAAGAACATATCCATGAAGGTGGCGACGGAGAAGCTTTTCCAGCTACCCCAAAGCAACCTACCATTGCATCCCGATTCCAGAGGGCTATGCTCGTGTCATGGTTGACGAGGTGGTGCAGCCATATTCGGGCTAGAGCTTGACATTCCCGGAGGTGAGGACGAGCGCTTTCTGAGACGCCAACCATCGATCATCCTATGGAAAAAGGATTGCATCATCTTCAAGGCCACCGACACGCGTCATCGACTCCTCGTCAAGTCCGCCACCGAGTCAGCAGTCTCCGCCTCCTGCAAGTCCACCAAGTCCGCAAAGTGTCGCCACCTCCTCCAAGTCCGCAAAGTGTCGAGCCACTCCTGCTCCTCCAAGTCCGCCACAGCGTCAGACGCCCACCTCCTCCAAGTCCGCACAACCTCAGGCCACTCCTCCTCCAAGTCCGCACATCTTCAGTGGCCACCTCCTCCTCCCAACTCAGCCCGTCACCGGCGTCTCCGCCGCCTCAAGCAATCGCAGAAGAGACACCCGCAGCTATGGTGCGTGGCGGCACGAGTCGAGGTAGTACAGAAGTACAAAGGAGGCAAGCGATATAAATATGGTCCAAGCCTCACGCCTCTTCCGCAGAGGTCTTATGACAGGTCCGAGGAGGAAATCGCAGCCATATCAAGTCCGAGGTGGAAGCCCATTTTGCACCAAAACCGCCACCGCCGCCAAGGGAGAAAGTGCACGAGGAAACGATTGACCACTTCATTCAGATGGCTCAACCACCAGCTCCCAAGCCTGTTGACACAGACTATGAGCGCCACATCGAAGTTAAATCGAGCACGCCTACGTAAGGAGGCGAGCTCGGGATCGAGCAAACAAGAAGCAGCTGTCAAAAATGCGGAAAACCATTCCCAACTGGGAGAACAGGCGGCGAATCGATCCCTCGCTTGTTGTGCCAACAACACGTGATAAAGACGCTGCCCAATATTATTGTGGGCAAACAGTTTACGCTCCTGAGGTGGGCAATGTGGTAATAACGGAGGACCATATAATGCAGGCTGAAGTTCTCAAAATCACTGTTGGACAACTCCTCGAGATCGAGCCCATGCCTGTGCTTAGAGAGGATGAAATAAAACGGAAATATGTCCGGGCCAACCTTTGGTCCATCCGGACAAGGTCAAGAACCTCCCAACGAGAATGTATGAATTGCATCAATGGTACATGAACATTACCAAGATTTCGATCGATTGTCCCTCATGGTGAATGTCAAGGAGGAGCATTACTTCCATGAGAAAGCTGTGTCCGTTGAGTATTCTGAACTGTTTCAGTTATACAATCAAGACGCACTCGACAAATCTATCGCCGCCTTGCTATTGTCGTAAGTGATTTCTTTCTGTAATTTAAGTCTCAAGCTAGCTGTACTGATCCTTTTGATCAATCATTACCTGTAATTATCCTCACTATATTCTTTTCTGTGGTATTATATGCAGGATGAAGATATATGAAATGAGAAAAGGTGGACGCTTTGGCATCGGGTTCATTGACCCAAACACCGTTAATGAATACACATGGAATCTAAATCCACGTTATCAAAAGGACGTAGAGGACAACATGCTAGAGTTCTTGAAGTGCCTCAAATACAATGAAGATATACTACTTCCTTACAACTTCCAGTGAGTCACGCTGTCTTGTACTACAAATTCTCTGTTTTTGCCTACTAGCTAGCTACATGTTTTTGCTTTACATATGCCCGCTTAATTAAGACATGCAAACGTGTGTGCATGCAGATTTCACTGGGTCTTGTGTATCATTAAAGTTGACGCCGAACAGTTGAAATATGGACTCACTACTCAAAGAAAAACTGACTATAACATCTTGTTTGGGATAGTCAACAGGTAATTTCAATCATTATTAACTATATATCTCGCCTATTTAGTTAGTCATTTTCATGATATGAACTATTTAATAACCCTTTATTCATTTTCTTTGTCGGCGGGCAGGGCTTGGGCAAGGTTCATCAGCGGACCCGGGAGAATGGAAACAAAAGCTTAAATGGTTTCACCCAAGGTAAGTAATTATAGTACTAGCTAGCTAGCTAGCTGCCATCTCTTAAATTATCATGCGTGATTAATTATTATCTGATCAAATTCCATTCTCGTAAAGGCCTCAAGCAGGCGCAGGGTCTGATCTGTGTGCATTCTGCGTTTGCGAGAACATTCGCATGATGGCGTCCAAAAGGAGCAGATCTCAAAGACAGGAATGGGTACGCTTGTCAAAACACTATTCACAATTTTTACACCATTATCGATATCTAGTCACACAACTAATACACATGCATATTGATCTCCTTCTTAACAGTTCACAGAGGTGCGGGAGAAGCTCCTAGAAACGGAGCGCGTAGAAGCACTTCAAGAGGAAATAGCGGGATTTTTGCTCGACCAGGTCATAAATCCGAAGGGAGAATACTATTACCCGCTACCGCCCCCATCGTGCTCCGAAGGCACCAATTAGGCTAATGCCACTGGCTCCGAAGGCAACATGCATATGTAGGAGAAATTGTATATAGCTATACATGTGTGTATGTGTGAATTAATTAATATGATGGTTTGTGAGACATTGATGATATATATATGCATGATTGGTTCTACTAGAAATTATATATATATATATATATATATATATATATATATATATATATATATATATATATATATATATATATATAACGTGTACAATGTGTAGTATCGTAAAATACCAGCAAATCGAAAAAGAATTAAATTGATAACACAAATTTAATTGAAAAATAAAAATAAAACAAAACTCACAAACATTTAGTACGGTTGGTGTTACCAACCGGTACTAAAGGGCTCCCTGCCCCGGAGCTGGCTCGTGCACGTGGTTGGCCTTTAGCACCGGTTCGTGCTGAACCGGTACTAAAGGGGGGCTTTAGTGACCACACTTTAGTGCGGTTGTGGAACCGCACTAAAGAACCTTTGAACAGTGCTATTGCCTGTTCTGCACTAGTGAACGCCCTAGCTAGGCATGATGATTTCAATGATGCTCACACAAAAGATAAGAATTGAAACATAAAGAGAGCATCGTGAAGAATATGACTAGCACATTTAAGTCTAACCCACTTCCTATGCATAGCGATTTTGTGAGCAAACAACTTATGGGAACAATAATCAACTGGAATAGGAAGGCAAAACAAGCATAACTTCAAAACTTTAAGCACATAGAGAGGAAACTTGATATTATTGCAATTCCTACAAGCATATGTTCCTCCCTCATAATAATTTTCAGTAGCATGATGAATGAATTCAACAATATAACCATCACATAAAGCATTCTTTTCATGATCTACTAGCATAGAAATTTTACTACTCTCCACCTAAGCAAATTTAGTCTCATCAATAATAGTGGGAGAAAACTCAACAAAATAACTATCATGTGAAGCATAATCCAATTGAAAATTAAAATCAAGATGACAAGTTTCATGGTTATCTTTATTCTTTATAGCATACGTGTCATCACAATAATCATCATAAATAAGAGGCATGCTTTCATCATAATATATTTGCTCATCAAAACTTGGGGGACTAAACATATCATCTTCATCAAACATAGCATCCCCAAGCTTGTGGATTTGCATATCATTAGCATCATGGGTATTCAAAGCATTCATACTAACAACATTGCAATCATGCTCATCATTCACATATTTTATGCCAAGCATTCTATGTAAATCTTCTTCTAGTACTTGAGCATAATTTTCCTTCCCATCATTTTCACGAAAGACATTAAAAAGATGAAGCATATGAGGCACCCTTAATTCCATTTTTTAGTTTTATTTTATAGACTAAACTAGTGATAAAACAAGAAACTAAAAGATTTGATTGCAAGATCTAAAGATATACCTTCAAGCACTCACCTCCCCGGCAACGGCGCCAGAAAAGAGCTTGATGTCTACTACGCAACCTTCTCCTTGTAGACGTTGTTGGGCCTCCAAGTGCGGAGGTTTGTAGGACATTAGCAAATTTCCCTCAAGTGGATAACCTAAGGTTTATCAATCCGTGGGAGGTGTAGGATGAAGATGGTCTCTCTCAAATGACCCTGCAACCAAATAACAAAGAGTCTCGTGTGTCCCCAACACACCCAATACAATGGTAAATTGTATAGGTGCACTAGTTCGGCGAAGAGATGGTGATACAAGTGCAATATGGATGGTAGATATAGGTATTTGTAATCTGAAATTATAAAAACAGCAAGGTAGCAGGCGATAAAAGTGAGCGTAAACGGTATTGCAATCGTAGAAAACAAGGCCTAGGGCTCATACTTTCACTAGTGCAAGTTCTCTCAACAATAATAACATAATTGGATCATATAACAATCCCTCAACATGCAACGAAGAGTCATTCCAAAGTCACTAATAGCGGAGAACAAACGAAGAGATTATTGTAGGGTACGAAACCACCTCAAAGTTATTCTTTCCGATCGATCTATTCAAGAGTCTGTAGTAAAATAACATGAAGCTATTCTTTCCGTTCGATCTATCCTAGAGTTCGTACTAGAATAACACCTTAAGACACAAATCAACCAAAACCCTAATGTCATCTAGATACTCCAATGTCACCTCAAGTATCCGTGGATATGATTATACGATATGCATCACACAATCTCATATTCATCTATTCAACCGACACAAAGAACTTCAAAGAGTGCCCCAAATTTTCTACCGGAGAGTCAAGACGAAAACGTGTGCCAACCCCTATGCATAAGTTCACAAGGTCACTGAACCCGCAAGTTGATCACAAAAACATACATCAAGTAGATCACGTGAATATCACATTGTCACCACAGATAAGCACATGCAAGACATACATCAAGTGTTCTCAAATCCTTAAAGACTCAATCCGATAAGATAACTTCAAAGGAAAAACTCAATCCATTACAAGAGAGTAGAGGGGGAGAAACATCATAAGATCCAACTATAATAGCAAAGTTCGCGATACATCAAGATCGTGTCGAATCAAGAACACGAGAGAGAGAGAGAGATCAAACACATAGCTACTTGTACATACCATCAGCCCGGAGGGTGAACTACTCCCTCCTCGTCATGGAGAGCGCCGGGATGATGAAGATGGCCGCCGGTGAGGGATCCCCCCTCCGGCAGGGTGTCGGATCAGGGTCCCAATTAGTTTTTGGTGGCTACAGAGGCTTGCGGAGGCGGAACTCCCGATCTATGGTGCTCCTGGATGTTTTCGGGGTATATGGGTATATATAGGAGGAAGAAGTAGGTCGGTGGAGCTGCGAGGGGCCCACGAGGGTGGAGGGCGCGCCCAGGGTAGGCAGGCGCGCCTCCCTGCCTCGTGGCCTCCTCGCTTCTTTCTTGGCATCCACTCCAAGTCCTCTGGATCACGTTTGTTCTAAAAATAACTCTGTCGAAGGTTTTATTCCGTTTGGACTCCCTTTGATATTCCTTTTCTGCGAAACACTAAAATAGGCAAAAAAAACAATTTGCACTGGGCCTCCGGTTAATAAGTTAGTCCCAAAAATAATATAAAAATATGTAGTAAAGCCCATTAAACATCCAAAACAGATAATATAATAGTATGGAACAATCCAAAATTATAGATAAGTTGGAGACGTATCAAAAACCTACAATCCTCTTCGGATTTGGTAGCGACGGCGCTTCACGTCGTGACCTTTCTGAAGGTGTCGTCAGGGGCCTTGGGGCTCGGTTGGGAGTGTAGAGGAACTGCAGGTGGAGGGGATGTGACCAGTGGCAACAGGTGGTATTCGCGAAGGAGGTGCGGCGTTGCATCTAACATGTCGACAACGGTGGGTCCTAGCGGCATGAAGCAGCGGGGTCTCGCTGCTGGGCGTGTGTTGATGGACGAGCGCAGGATTGCGGCATTGTCTGGCGTCGTGGCGGTGTCGACGGCAGCTAGACCGGGCAAGGTTGATGCGTCAGTACAACTCTAAAGATGGATTGGTGTCAGTTGACGACGGCAACCTCTGAGTGTGCGTTGGACTGGTGTGTACTCCATACCCGGCAGGTGGCTTGGTTGGGACCTCAGGTCTTAGATGTTAGGTTTGGCTGTCAGGTCTGTTTGGTATTAGGCCCAGACTATCAACATCCCTTCATCAACTGGATAGGAGTAGCGACAGATGTTGGCTAGACGGTGGCTTCAGTCTTACTGTTGTATTACTTTATAAGGTTTTTTGTGAATAATTAATAAAGTGGCTGCATGCATCGCTCAGATGTAGAGGCCGGGGTCTTCCTCTTTTTCAAAATTAGAATCAAAGCCGCTCACATACACTTGTTAGAGATAATCTGTCTGTATTAGTGCTGGAGTCTTGCACGAGCTAGGTTTGGTGCGTGCATGCTGGTCGTGAACGCTAGGAAGCCGTGTTGTTGTTAGTTGAGTCCGGGAGTAATTAGGCTAGGTTTATTAGTAGTTGCCCTTGTGTACGCAGGGGTCCTAGTAGGAATAATCAGCTTATAGCATCTAAAGCCGAATGTGGCAAATCCGTCCCTCAAACGCCCGCGGAGGCCCACGGGGCGTCCGTGGGCAATGTGTAGGAAATATGCCCTAGAGTCAATAATAAAGTTATTATTTATTTCCTTATTTCAGGATAAATGTTTATTATTCATGCTAGAATTGTATTGACCGAAAACTTAGTACATATGTGAATACATAGACAAACATAATGTCACTAGTATGTCTCTACTTGACTAGCTCCTTGAAACAAAGATGGTTAAGTTTCCTAGCCATAGACAGAGTTGTCATTTGATTAACGGATCACATCATTAGAGAATGATGTGATTGACTTGACCCATTCCGTTAGCTTAGCACTTGATCGTTTCGTATGTTGATATTGCTTTCCTCAAGACTTATACATGTTCCTATGACTATGAGATTATGCAACTCCCATTTACCGGAGGAACACTTTATGTGCTACCAAATGTCACAACGTAACTGTGTGATTATAAAAGTGCTCTACATGTGTCTCCGAAGGTGCTTGTTGAGTTGGCGTATTTCGAGATTAGGATTTGTCACTCCGATTGTCGGAGAGGTATCTCTGGGCCCTCTCAGTAATGTACATCACTATAAGCCTTGCAAGCAATGTGACTAATGAGTTAGTTACGGGATGATGCATTGCATAACGAGTAAAGAGACTTGCCGGTAACGAGATTGAACTAGGTATTGAGATACCGACGATCGAATCTCGGGCAAGTAACATACCGATGACAAAGGGAACAACGTATGTTGTTATGCGGTTTGACCGATAAACATCTTTGTAGAATATGTGGGAGCCAATATGAACATTCAGGTTCCGCTATTGGTTATTGACCAGAGACGTGTGTCGGTCATGTCTACATTGTTCTCGAACCCGTAGGGTCCGCACGCTTAACGTTCGGTGATGATTTATATTATGAGTTTATGTGTTTTTGTGTACCGAAGGTAGTTCGGAGTCCCGGATGAGATCGGGGACATGACGAGAGTCTCAAATGGTCGAGACGTAAAGATATATATATATATATATATATATATATATATATATATATATATATATATATATATATATATATATATATATATATATATATATATTGGACGACTATATTCGGACATCGGAAAGGTTCCGCGTGATTCGGGTATTTATCGGAGTACCGGAGAGTTACGAGAATTCGTCGGGGAGTATATGGGCCTTATTGGGCCATACGGGAATAGAGGAGAGAGGCCAAAAGGAAGGAGGTGCCCCCCCCCCTCTGGTCTGAATTGGACAAGGGGTGCATCCCCCTTTTCCTTCTTCCTCTCCCCCTCTTTCCTTCTCTCCTACTCCAACAAGGAAAGAAAGAGTCCTACTTCCGGTGGGAGTAGGACTCCCCCCTTGGCGCGCCCTTGTCCTAGGCCGGCCGCCTCCCCCCTTGCTACTTTATATATGGGGGCAGGGGGCACCTCTAGACACAACAATTGATCCCTTGGATCTCTTAGCCGTGTGCGGTGCCCCCTCCATCATAATCCACCTCGATAATATCGTAGTAGTGCTTAGGCGAAGCCCTGCGTCGGTAGAACATAATCATCGTCACCACGCCGTCGTGTTGACGGAACTCTCCCTCAAAGCTTGGCTGGAACGTGTGCTGAACTCGAAGGTGTCATGTGTTCGGTAATTGATCGGTCGGATCATGAAGACGTACGACTACATTAACCGCGTTGTGCTAACGCTTCCACTTTCGGTCTACGAGGATACATGGACAACACTCTCCCCTCTCGTTGCTATGCATCACTATGATCTTGCGTGTGCGTAGGAATTTTTTTGAAATTACTACGTTCCCCAACAGTGGAATCCGAGCCTGGTTTTATGCGTAGATGTTATATACACGAGTAGAACACAAGTGAGTTGTGGGTGATACAAGTCATACTGCTTACCAGCATGTCATACTTTGGTTCGGCGGTATTGTTGGATGAAGCGGCCCGGACCGACTACGCTTACACGAGACTGGTTCTACCGACGTGCTTTGCACATAGGTGGCTGGCGGATGTCAGTTTCTCCAACTTTAGTTGAACCGAGTGTGGCTACGCCCGGTCCTTGAGAAGGTTAAAACAGCACTAACTTGACGAACTATCGTTGTGGTTTTGATGCGTAGGTAAGAACGATTCTTGCTCAGCCCATAGCAGCCACGTAATACTTGCAACAACAAAGTAGAGGACGTCTAACTTGTTTTTGCAGGGCATGTTGTGATGTGATATGGTCAAGACGTGATGCTATATTTTATTGTATGGGATGATCGTGTTTTGTAACCGAGTTATCGGCAACTGGCAGGAGCCATATGGTTGTCGCTTTATTGTATGCAATCGCCCTGTATTTGCTTTACTTTATCACTAAGCGGTAGCGATAGTCATAGAAGCAATAGGTGGCGAAAATACAACGATGCTACAATGGAGATCAAGGTGTCGCGCCGGTGACGATGGTGATCATGACGGTGCTTTGGAGATGGAGATCACAAGCACAAGATGATGATGGCCATATCATATCACTTATATTGATTGCATGTGATGTTTATCCTTTATGCATCTTATTTTGCTTTGATTGACGATAGCATTATAAGATGATCTCTCCCTAAATTTCAAGGTATAATTGTTCTCCCTGAGTATGCACCATTGCGAAAGTTCTTCGTGCTGAGACACCACGTGATGATCGGGTGTGATAGGCTCTACGTTCAAATACAACGGGTGCAAAACAGTTGCACACGCAAAATACTCAGGTTAAACTTGACGAGCCTAGCATATACAGATATGGCCTCGGAACACTGAGACCGAAAGGTCGAGCGTGAATCATATAGTAGATATGATCAACATAGTGATATTCACCATTGAAAACTACTGCATCTCACGTGCTGATCGGACATGGTTTAGTTGATTTGGATCACGTGATCACTTAGATGATTAGAGGGATGTCTATCTAAGTGGGAGTTCTTAAGTAATATGATTAATTGAACTTTAATTTATCATGAACTTAGTCCTGATAGTATTTTGCAAATTATGTTGTAGATAGCTTGCGTTTTTGCTTCCCGATGTTTATT
This sequence comes from Aegilops longissima, assembly GCA_021605205.1. NCBI lineage: Eukaryota > Viridiplantae > Streptophyta > Magnoliopsida > Poales > Poaceae > Aegilops > Aegilops longissima. Next base: position 712,319,315 of record CM038680.1, on the reverse strand, counting down.
TTTTATGTTCCTAGAGAAAAACTATGTTGAAAGATATTAGTAGCAATGATGCGGATTAGATCTGTGATCTGAGGTTTATCCACATTGCTGCACAGAAGAATTATGTCCTTGATGCACCGCTAGGTGACAGACCTGTTGTAGGAGCAGATGTAGACGTTATGAACGTTTGGCTAGCTCAAAATGATGACTGCTTGATAGTTTAGTGCACCATGCTTAACGGCTTAGAATCGGGACTTCAAAGACGTTTTGAACGTCATGGACCATATGAGATGTTCCAGGAGTTGAAGTTAATATTACAAGCAAATACCCGAGTTGAGAGATATGAAGTCTCCAACAAGTTCTATAGCTAAAAGATGGTGGAGAATTGCTCAACTAGTGAGCACGTGCTCAGATTGCCTGGGTACTAAAATCGCTTGAATCAAGTGGGAGTTAATCTTCCAGATAAGATAGTGATCGACAGAGTTCTCTAGTCACCATCACCAAGTTACTAGAACTTCGTGATGAACTATAGAATGCAAGGGATGACGAAAACGATTCCCGAGCTCTTCGTGATGTTGAAATCTACGAATGTAGAAATCAAGAAAGGAGCATCAAGTGTTGATGATTGATAAGACCACTAGTTTCAAAAAAAAAGGGAAAGAAAGGGAACTTAAAGGAGAATGACAAGCAAGTTGTCACTCCCGCGAAGAAGCCCAAAGATGGACCAAATCCTGAAACTGAGTGCTTACACTGCAAAGGAAATGGTCACTGGAAGCGGAAATGCCCTGAATATTTGGTGGATAAGAAGGATGGCAAAGTGAACAAGGGTATATTTGATATACAGGTTATTGATGTGGTGCCTTACTAGTGTTTATAGTAGCCCCTGCGTATTTGATACTTGTTCAGTTACTAAGATTAGTAACTCGAAACAGGAGTTACAGAATAAACAGAGACTAGTTGAAGGGGAAGTGACGATGAGCGTTGGAAGTAGTTCCAAGATTGATATGATCATCATCACACACTCCCTATACTTTCGGGATTTGTGTTAAACCTAAATAAATGTTATTTGGCGTTTGCGTTGAGCATGAATATGATTTGATCATGTTTATAGCAATACTATTATTCATTTAAAGTCAGAGAATAATTTTTTTTCTGTTTACATGAATAAAACCTTAAATGGTCATACACCCAATGAAAATAGTTTGATTGGATCTCGATCATAGTGGTACACATATTCATAATATTGATGCCAAAAGATGCAAAGTTAATAATGATAGTGCAACTTATTTGTGGCACTGCCGTTTGGGTCATATCGGTGTAAAACGCATGAAGAAACTCCATAAAGATGGATTTTCGGAATCACTTGGTTACGAATCATTTGATGCTTGCGAACCGTGCCTTTTGGGAAGGATGACTAAAACTCCATTCTCCGGTGTTGGAAATAATACATACCGATGTATGCAGACCTAAGAGTATTAAGGCTCGTGGAGGGTATCGTTATTTTCTGACCTTCACAGATGATTTGAGCAGATATGGGTATATCTACTTGATGAAACATAAGTCTGAAACAGTTGAAAGGTTCAAAGAATTTCAGAGTGAAGTGGAAAATCATCGTAACAAGAAAATAAAGTTTCTGCGGTCTGATCGTGGAGATGAATATTTGAGTTACGAGTTTGGCCTTCAGTTAAAATAATGTGGAATAGTTTCACAAACTCGTGCCACCTGGAACACCACAGCGTAACGGTGTGTCCGAACGTCATAACCGCACTTTATTTGATATGGTGCGATCAATGATGTCTCTTACCGATTTACCAATATCATTTTGGGGTTATGCATTAGAGATACCTGCATTCACGTTAAATAGGGCACCATCTAAATCCGTTGAGACGACATTGTATGAACTATGGTTTAGCAATAAACCTAAGCTGTCGTTTTTTAAAAGTTTGGAGTTGCGATGCTTATGTGAAAAAGTTTCAACCTGATAAGCTCGAACCCAAATCGGAGAAATGCGTCTTCATAGGATACCCAAAGGAGACTGTTGGGTACACCTTCTAGTCATAGATCTGAAGGCAAAATATTCGTTGCTAAGAATGGATCCTTTCTAGAGAAGGAGTTTCTCTCAAAAGAAGTGAGTGGGAGAAAAGTAGAACTTGATGAGGTAATAGTACCTTCTCCCGAATTGGAAAATAGTTCATCACTGAAATCAGTTCCTATGACGACTACACCAATTAGTGAGGAAGCTAATGATATTGACCATGAAACTTCAGAACAAGTTACTACCGAACCTCGTAGGTCAATTAGAGTAAGATCCGCACTAGAGTGGTACGGTAATCCTATTCTGGAGGTCATGTTACTTGACCATGACGAACCTACGAACTATGAGGAAGCGACGATGAGGCCAGATTCCGCAAAATGGCTTGAGGCCATGAAATCTGAGATGGAATCCATGTATGAGAACAAAGTGTGGACTTTGGTGGACATTGCCCGATGATCGGCAAGCCATAGAGAATAAATGGATCTTCAAGAGGAAGATGGACACTGATAGTAGTGTTACTATATACAAAGCTCGACTTGTTGCGGAAGGTTTTCAACAAGTTCAAGGGGTTGACTACGATGAGACCTCACCCGTAGCGATGCTTAAGTCTGTCCGAATCATGTTAGCAATTGCCGCATTTTATGATTATGAAATTTGGCAAATTGATGTCAAAACTACATTCCTGAATGGATTTCTGGAAGAAGAGTTGTATATGATGCAACCAGAAGGTTTTGTCGATCTGAAAGGTGCTAACAAAGTGTGCAAGCTCCAGCGATCCATTTATGGACTGGTGCAAGCCTCTCGGAGTTGGAATAAATGCGTTGATAGTGTGATCAAAGCATTTGGTTTTATACAGACTTCTGGAGAAGCCTGTATTTAAAAGAAAGTGAGTGGGAGCTCTATAGCATTTTTGATATTAAATGTGGACGACATATTGTTGGTTGGAAATGATATAGAATTTCTAGATAGCATAAAAGGATACTTGAATAAAAAAAATTCAATGAAAGACCTCGGTGAAGTTGCTTACACATTGAGCATCAAGATCTATAGAGATAGATCAAGACACTTGATAAGATTTTTCAATGAGTGCATACCTTGATAAGTTTCTGAAGTAGTTCAAAATGGAACAGTCAAAGAAGGAATTCTTGCCTGTCTTGCAAGGTGTGAAGTTGAGTAAGACCCAAAACCCGACCATGGCAGAAAATAGAAAGAGAATGAAAAGCCATTCCCTATGCCTCAGTCATAGGTTCTATAAAGTATGCTATGCTATGTACCAAACCTATTGTATACTTTTTTCTGAGTTTGGCAAGGTAGTACAATTTTGATCTAAGAGTAGATCACTGAACAGCGGTCAAGAATATCCTTAGTGAGGACTAAGGAAATATTTCTCGATTATGGAGGTGATAAAAGAGCCTATCGTAAAGAGTTACATCGGTGCAAGCTTTTACACCGATCCAGATGACTCTAAGTCTCAATCTGGATCATATTGAAAGTGGGAGCAATTAGCTAGAGTAGCTCCGTGCAGAGCATTGTAGACATAGAATATTTGCAAAATACATACTGCTCTGAATGTGACAGACCCATTGACTAAAATTCTCTCACGAGCAAAACATGATCATACCTTAGCACTCTTTGGGCGTTAATCACATAGCGATGTGAACTAGATTATTGACTTTAGTAAACCCTTTGGGTGTTGATCACATGACGATGTGAACTATGGGTATTAATCACATACAGATGTGAATATTGGTGTTAAATCACATGGTGATGTGAACTAGATTATTGACTCTAGTGCAAGTGGGAGACTGAAGGAAATATGCCCTAGAGGCAATAATAAAGTTATTATTTATTTCCTTATTTCATGATAAATATTTATTATTCATGCTAGAATTGTATTAACCGGAAACTTAGTACATGTGTGAATACATAGACAAACATAATGTCACTAGTATGCCTCTACTTAACTAGCTCGTTGAATCAAAGATGGTTAAGTTTCCTAGCCATAGACATGAGTTGTTATTTGATTAACGGGTTCACATCATTAGAGAATGATGTGATTGACTTGACCCATTCCGTTAGCTTAGCACTTGATCGTTTAGTATGTTGCTATTGCTTTTTTCATGACTTATACATGTTCCTATGACTATGAGATTATGCAACTCCCGTTTACCAGAGGAACACTTTGTGTGCTACCAAACGTCACAACGTAACTGGGTGATTATAAAGGTGCTCTACAGGTGTCTCCGAAGGTACTTGTTGAGTTGGCGTATTTCGAGATTAGGATTTGTCACTCCGATTGTCGGAGAGGTATCTCTGGGCCCTCTCAGTAATGTACATCACTATCAGCCTTGCAAGCAATGTGACTAATGAGTTAGTTGCGGGATGATGCATTACATAACAAGTAAATAGACTTACCGGTAACGAGATTGAACTAGGTTTTGAGATACCGACGATCGAATCTCGGGCAAGTAACATACCGATGACAAAGGGAACAACGTATGTTGTTATGCGGTTTGACCGATAAAGATCTTCGTAGAATATGTGGGAGCCAATATGAGCATCCAGGTTCTGCTATTGGTTATTGACCGGAGACTTGTCTCGGTCATGTCTACATAGTTCTCGAACCCGTAGGGTCCGCATGCTTAACGTTCGGTGACGATTTATATTATGAGTTTATGTGTTTTGATATACCGTAGGTAGTTCGGAGTCCCGGATGAGATTGGGGACATGACGAGGAGTCTCGAAATGGTCGAGACGTAAAGATCGATATATTGGACGACTATATTGGGACATCGGAAAGGTTCCAAGTGATTTGGGTATTTATTGGAGTACCAGAGAGTTACGGGAATTCGCCGGGGAGTATATAGTGAAGGAAATATGCCCTAGAGGCAATAATAAAGTTATTATTTATTTCCTCATATCATGATAAATGTTTATTATTCATGCTACAATTGTATTAATTGGAAACATGATACATGTGTGAATACATAGACAAACATATAGTCACTAGTATGCCTCTACTTGACTAGCTCATTAATCAAAGATGGTTATGTTTCCTAACCATAGACATGTGTTGTTATTTTATTAATGGGATCACATCATTAGGAGAATGATGTGATTGACATGACCCATTCCGTTAGCCTAGCACTTGATCGCTTAGTATATTGCTATTGCTTTCTTCATGACTTATACATGTTCCTGTAACTATGAGATTATGCAACTCCGTTTACGGAGGAACACTTTGGTGCTACCAAACGTCACAACGTAATGGGTGATTATAAAGGAGTACTACAGGTGTCTCCAAAGGTACATGTTGGGTTGGCGTATTTCGAGATTAGGTTTTGTCACTCCGATTGTCGGAGAGGTATCTCTGGGCCCTCTCGGTAATACACATCACATAAGCCTTGCAAGCATTGCAACTAATAAATTAGTTGCGAGATGATGTATTACGTAACGAGTAAAGAGACTTGCCAGTAACGAGACTGAACTAGGTATTGGATACCGACGATCAAATCTCGGGCAAGTAACATACCGATGACAAAGGGAACAACGTATGTTGTTATGCGGTTTGACCGATAAAGATCTTCGTAGAATATGTAGGAGCCAATATGAGCATCCAGGTTCCGCTATTGGTTATTGACCAAGAATAGTTCTAGGTCATGTCTACATAGTTCTCGAACCCGTAGGGTCCGCACGCTTAAGGTTTCGATGACAGTTATATTATGAGTTTATGAGTTTTGATGTACCGAAGGAGTTCGGAGTCCTGGATGAGATCGGGGACATGACGAGGAGTCTCGAAATGGTCGAGACGTAAAGATCGATATATTGGGCGACTATATTCGGACATCGGAAAGGTTCCGAGTGATTCGGGTATTTTTCGGAGTACCGGGTAGTTACGGGAGAAGCAATGGGCCTTAATGGGCTTTAGTGGGAAGAGGAGAAAGGGCCAAGGGGCTGCTGCGCCCCCCCCCCTCCCCTCTAGTCCGAATTGGACTAGGGAAAAGGGGGCCGGCCACCTTTCCTTTTCCTCCACTTCCTTCTCCCTTCCTCCCCTCTTGGTGGACTCCTACTAGGACTTGGAGTCCTAGTAGGACTCCACATCCTGGCCGCACCTATTGCCTTGGGCAAAGGGCACCCCATGGAGACACAAGTTGATCTTCGTGATCGTTCCTTAGCCGTGAGCGGTGCCCCCCTCCACCATATTCCACCTCGGTCATATCGTCGCGGAGTTTAGGCAAAGCCCTGCGCCGGTAGAGAATCATCATCGTCACCACGCGGTCGTGCTGACGAAACTCATCCCTGACGCTTTGCTGGATCGGAGCCCGGGGATCGTCATCGAGCTGAACGTGTGCTGAACTCGGAGGTGCCGTACGTTCGGTACTTGGATCGGTCGGATCATGAAGACGTACGACTATATCAACCGCGTTGTCATAACGCTTCGCTTCGGTCTCACGAGGGTACGTGGACAATACTCTCCCCTCGTTGCTATGCCATCACCATGATCTTGCGTGTGCGTAGGAATTTTTTTGAAATTACTACGTTCCCCAACAGTGGCATCCGAGCCTGGTTTTATGCGTTGATGTTATATGCACGAGTAGAACACAAGTGAGTTGTGGGCGATACAAGTCATACTGCTTACCAGCATGTCATACTTTGGTTCGGCGGTATTGTGAGATGATGCGCCCGGACCGACATTACGCAGACGCTTACGCGAGACTGGTTTCACCGCTCGAGCACTCGTTGCTTAAAGGTGACCGGCGGGTGTCTGCTCTCTCATTTTAGTTGAACTGAGTGTAGCTACGCCCGGTCCTTGTGAAGGTTAAAACAGCACCAACTTGACAAACTATCGCTGTGGTTTTGATGCGTAGGTAAGAACGATTCTTGCTCAGCCCGTAGCAGCCACGTAAAACTTGCAACAACAAAGTAGAGGACGCCTAACTTGTTTTTGCAGGGCATGTTGAGATGTGATATGGTCAAGACGTGATGCTATATTTTATTGTATGAGATGATCATGTTTTGTAACCGAAGTTATCGGCAATCGGCAGGAGCCATATGGTTGTCGCTTATTGTATGAAATGCAACGCCATGTAATTGCTTTACTTTATCACTAAGCGGTAGCGATAGTCGTAGAAGCAATAGTTGGCGAGACGACAACGATGCTACGATGGAGATCAAGGTGTCGCGCGGTGACGATGGTGATCACGACGGTGCTTGGAGATGGAGATCACAAGCACAAGATGATGATGGCCATATCATATCACTTATATTGATTGCATGTGATGTTTATCCTTTATGCATCTTATCTTGCTTTGATTGACGGTAGCATTATAAGATGATCTCTCACTAAATATCAAGAAGTGTTCTCCTGAGTATGCACCGTTGCGAAAGTTCTTTGTCTTGAGACACCACGTGATGATCGGGTGTGATAGGCTCTACGTTCAAATACAACGGGTGCAAAACAGTTGCACACGCGGAATACTTAGGTTAAACTTGGCGAGCCTAGCATATACAGATATGGCCTCGGAACACGGAGACCGAAAGGTCGAGCGTGAATCATATAGTAGATATGATCAACATAGTGATGTTCACCATTGAAACTACTCCATCTCACGTGATGATCGGACATGGTTTAGTTGATATGGATCACGTAATCACTTAGAAGATTAGAGGAATATCTATCTAAGTGGGAGTTCTTAAGTAATATGATTAATTGAACTTTAATTTATCATGAAGTTAGTCCTGGTAGTATTTTGCAAATTATGTTGTAGATCAATAGCTCGCGTTGTTGCTTCCCTATGTTTTTGCTTCCCCATGTTTTTATATGTGTTCCTAGAGAAAATTGTATTGAAAAATGTTAGTAGCAATGATGCGGATTGGATCTGTGATCTGAGCTTTATCCTCATTGCAGCACAGAAGAATTATGTCCTTAATGCACCGCTAGGTGACAGCCCTATTGCAGGAGCAAATGCAGACGTTATGAACGTTTGGCTAGCTCAATATGATGACTACTTGATAGTTTAGTGCACCATACTTAACGGCTTAGAATCGGGACTTCAAAGACGTTTTTGAATGTCATGGACCATATGAGATGTTCCAGAAGTTGAAGTTAATATTTCAAGCAAATACCCGAGTTGAGAGATATGAAGTCTCCAACAAGTTCTATAGCTAAAAGATGGAGGAGAATCGCTCAACTAGTGAGCATGTGCTCAGATTGTCTGGGTACTTCAATTGCTTGAATCAAGTGGGAGTTAATCTTCCAGATAAGATAGTGATTGACAGAATTCTCTAGTCACCATCACTAAGTTACTAGAACTTCGTGATGAACTATAGTATGCAAGGGATGACGAAAACGATTCCCGAGCTCTTCGTGATGTTGAAATCAACGAAGGTAGAAATCAAGAAAAAGCATCAAGTGTTGATGATTGACAAGACCACTAGTTTCAAGAAAAGGGCAAAGGGAAAGAAAGGGAAACTTCAAGTAGAATGGCAAACAAGTTGTCACTCCCGCGAAGAAGCCCAAAGCTGGACCAAAGCCTGAAACAAAGTGCTTCTACTGCAGAGGAAATGATCACTGGAAGCGGAAATGCCCTGAATATTTTGGTAGATAAGAAGGGTGGCAAAGTGAACAAGGGTATATTTGATATACAAATTATTGATGTGTACCTTACTAGTGTTTATAGTAGCCCCTGAGTATTTGATACTTGTTCGGTTGCTAAGATTAGTAACTCGAAACAGGAGTTACAGAATAAACAGAGACTAGTTGAAGGGGAAGTGACGATGAGTGTTGGAAGTAGTTCCAAGATTGATATGATCATCATCGCACACTCCCTATATTTTCGGGATTAGTATTAAACCTAAATAAATGTTATTTGGCGTTTATGTTGAGCATGAATATGATTTGATCATGTTTATTGCAATTCGGTTATTCATTTAAAGTCAGAGAATAATTGTTGTTCTGTTTAAATGAATAAAACCTTCAAATGGTCATACACCCAATGAAAATAGTTTGTTGGATCTCGATCGTAGTGATACACATATTCATAGTATTGATGCCAAAAGATGCAAAGTTAATAATGATAGTGCAACTAATTTGTGGCACTGCCGTTTGGGTCATATCGGTGTAAAGCGCATGAAGAAACTCCATAAAGATGGATTTTTGGAATCACTTGGTTATGAATCATTTGATGCTTGCGAACCGTGCCTTTTGGGCAAGATGACTAAAACTCCATTCTCCGGAACAATGGAACAAGCTACAGACTTATTGGAAATAATACATACCGATGTATGCGATCCAATGAGTGTTGATGCTCGTGGCAAGTATCGTTATTTTCTGACCTTCACAAGATGATTTGAGCAGATATGGGTATATCTACTTGATGAAACATAAGTCTGAAATAATTGAAAGGTTCAAAGAATTTCAGAGTGAAGTGGAAAAATCATCATAACAAGAAAATAAAGTTTCTGCGATCTGATCACGGAGACGAATATTTGAGTTACGAGTTTGGTCTTCAATTAAAACAATGTGGAATAGTTTCACAGCTCACGCCACCTGGAACACCACAACGTTAGGTGTGTCCGAACGTCAGTAACCGCACTTTATTGGATATGGTGCGATCTATGATGTCTCTTATTGATTTACCATTATCGTTTTGGGGTTATGCATTAGAGACAGCTGCATTCACGTTAAAGGGCACCATCTAAATCCGTTGAGACGACACTATATGAACTATGGTTTAGCAAGAAACCCAAGTTGTCGTTTCTTAAAGTTTGGGGCTACGATGCTTATGTGAAAAAGTTTCATCCTGATAAGCTCGAACCCAAATCGGAGAAGTGCGTCTTCATAGAATACCCAAAGGTAACTATTGGGTACACCTTCTATCACAGATCCGAAGGCAAATTATTAGTTGCTAAGATGGATCCTTTCTAGAGAAGAAGTTTCTCTCGAAAGAAGTGAGTGGGAGGAAAGTAGAACTTGATGAGGTAATTGTACCTTCTCCCTTATTGGAAAGTAGTTCATCACAGAAATCAGTTCCGGTGATTCCTACACCAATTAGTGAGGAAGTTAATGATGATGATCATGAAACTTCAGATCAAGTTGCTACCAAACCTCGTAGGTCTTCCAGAGTAAGATCCGCACCAGAGTGGTACGGTAATCATGTTCTGGAAGTCATGTTACTAGACCATGATGAACCTACAAACTATGAGGAAGCGATGATGAGCCCAGATTCATGAAATGGCTTGAGGCCTTGAAATCTGAGATAGGATCCATGTATGAGAACAAAGTATGGACTTTGATTGACTTGCTCGATGATCAGCAAGCCATGTTAAATAAATGGATCTTCAAGAGGAAGACGGACACTGATAGTAGTGTTACTATCTACAAAGCTCGACTTGTCACAAAAAGGTTTTCGACAAGTTCAAGGTGTTGACTACAATGAGATTTTCTCAACTGTAGCGATGCTTAAGTCTGTCCGGATCATGTTAGCAATTGCCACATTTTATGAAATCTGGCAAATGGATGTCAAAACTACATTCTTTATTAAAGAAGAGTTGTATATGATGCAACCAGAAGGTTTTGTCAATCCTAAAGGAGCTAACAAAATGTGCAAGCTCCAGCGATCCATCTATGGACTGGTGCAAGCATCTCGAGTTGGAATATATGCTTGATGATTTGATCAAAGCATATGGTTTTATCAGACTTTGGAGAAGCCTGTATTTACAAGAAAGTGAGTGGGAGCACTACAGCATTTCTGATAAGTATATGTGAATGACATATTGTTGATCGGAAATAATGTAGAATTATTCTACAAAGCATAAAGGAGTATTTGAAAGGAGTTTTTCAAAGAAGGACCTCGGTGAAACTGCTTACATATTGAGCATCAAGATCTATAGAGATAGATCAAGACGCTTGATAAGTTTTTCAATGAGTACATACCTTGACAAGATTTTAAAGTAGTTCAAAATGGAACAGTCAAAGAAAGAGTTTCTTGCCTGTGTTACAAGGTGTGAAATTGAGTAAGACTCAAATCCCGACCACGGCAGAAAATAGAAAGAGAATGAAAAAGTCATTCCCTATGCCTCAGTCATAGGTTCTATAAAGTATGCTATGATACGTACCAGACCTATTGTGTACCTTGCTCTGAATTTGACAAGGGAGTACAATAGTGATCTAGGAGTAGATCACTGGACATTGGTCAAGAACATCCTTAGTGAGGACTAAGGAAATATTTCTCGATTATGGAGGTGATAAAAGAGCCCGTCGTAAAGAGTTACATCGATGCAAGCTTTTTACACTGATCCAGATGACTCTAAGTCTCAATCTGGATACATATTGAAAGTGGGAGCAATTAGCTAGAGTAGCTCCGTGCAGAGCATTGTAGACATAGAATATTTGCAAAATACATATGGCTCTGAATGTGACAGACCCGTTGACTAAGCTTCTCTCACGAGCAAAACATGATCATACCTTAGTACTCTTTGGGTGTTAATCACATAGCGATGTGAACTAGATTATTGACTCTAGTAAACCCTTTGGGTGTTGGTCACATGACGATGTTAACTATGGGTGCTAATCACATACAGATGTGAATATTAGTGTTGAATCACATGATGATGTGAACTAGATTATTGACTCTAGTGCAAGTGGGAGACTGAAGGAAATATGCCCTAGAGGCAATAATAAAGTTATTATTTATTTCCTCATATCATGATAAATGTTTATTATTCATGCTACAATTGTATTAATTGGAAACATGATACATGTGTGAATACATAGACAAACATATAGTCACTAGTATGCCTCTACTTGACTAGCTAATTAATCAAAGATGGTTATGTTTCCTAACCATAGACATGTGTTGTTATTTGATTAATGGGATCACATCATTAGCAGAATGATGTGATTGACATGACCCATTCCGTTAGCCTAGCACTTGATCGTTTAGTATATTGCTATTGCTTTCTTCATGACTTATACATGTTCCTGTAACTATGAGATTATGCAACTCCCGTTTCGGAGGAACACTTTGGGTGCTACCAAACGTCACAACGTAACTGGGTGATTATAAAGGAGTACTACAGGTGTCTCCAAAGGTACATGTTGGGTTGGCGTATTTCGAGATTAGGTTTTGTCACTCCGATTGTCGGAGAGGTATCTCTGGGCCCTCTCGGTAATACACATCACATAAGCCTTGCAAGCATTGCAACTAATAAGTTAGTTGCAAGGTGATGTATTACGTAACGAGTAAAGAGACTTGCCAGTAACGAGACTGAACTAGGTATTGGATACCGACGATCAAATATCGGGCAAGTAACATACCGATGACAAAGGGAACAACGTATGTTGTTATGCGGTTTGACCGATAAAGATCTTCGTAGAATATGTAGGAGCCAATATGAGCATCCAGGTTCCGCTATTGGTTATTGACCAAGAATAGTTCTAGGTCATGTCTACATAGTTCTCGAACCCGTAGGGTCCGCACGCTTAAGGTTTCGATGCGATGTTATATTATGAGTTTATGAGTTTTGATGTACCGAAGGAGTTCGGAGTCCCGGATGAGATCGGGGACATGACAAGGAGTCTCGAAATGGTCGAGACGTAAAGATCGATATATTGGACGACTATATTCGGACATCGGAAAGGTTCCGAGTGATTCGGGTATTTTTCGAAGTACCGGGTAGTTACGGGAGAAGCAATGGGCCTTGATGGGCTTTAGTGGGAAGAGGAGAAAGGGCCAAGGGGCTGCTGCGCCCCCCCTCCTCTAGTCCGAATTGGACTAGGGAAAGGGGCCGCCACCTTCCTTTTCCTCCACTTCCTTCTCCTTCCTCCCTCTTGGTGGACTCCTACTAGGACTTGGAGTCCTAGTAGGACTCCACATCCTGGCCGCACCTATTGCCTTGGCCGGCCTCCTCCTCCTCCATCCTTTATATACTGAGGCAAAGGGCACCCCATGGAGACACAAGTTGATCTTCGTGATCGTTCCTTAGCCGTGTGCGGTGCCCCCCTCCACCATATTACACCTCGGTCATATCGTCGCGGAGTTTAGGCGAAGCCCTGCGCCGGTAGAGCATCATCATCGTCACCACACCGTCGTGCTGACGAAACTCATCCCCGACGCTTTGCTGGATCGGAGCCCGGGGATCGTCATCGAGCTGAACGTGTGCTGAACTCGGAGGTGCCGTACGTTCGGTACTTGGATCGGTCGGATCGTGAAGACGTCGACTACATCAACCGCGTTGTCATAACGCTTCGCTTCACGGTTCACGAGGGCGTGGACAATACTCTCCCCTCTCGTTGCTATGCCATCACCATGATCTTGCGTGTGCGTAGGAAATTTTTTGAAATTACTACGTTCCCCAACATATAGGCCTTATTGGGCCATACGGGAATAGAGGAGAGAGGCCAAAAGGAAGGAGGCCCCCCTCTGGTCTGAATTGGACAAGGGGTGCAGCCCCCTTTTCCTTCTTCCTCTCTCGCTCTTTCCTTCTCTCCTACTCCAACATGGAAAGGAGGAGTCCTACTCCCGGTGGGAGTAGGACTCCCCCCTTGGCGCACCCTCGTCCTAGGCCGGCCGCCTCCCCCCTTGCTCCTTTATATACGGGGGCAGGGGGACACCTCTAGACACAACAATTGATCCCTTGGATCTCTTAGCCGTGTGCGGTGCCCCCCTCCACCATAATCCACCTCGATAATATCGTAGCAGTGCTTAGGCGAAGCCCTGCGTCGGTAGAACATCATCATCGTCACCACGTCGTCGTGCTGACGGAACTCTCCCTCAAAGCTCGGCTGGATCGGAGTTCGAGGGACGTCATCGAGCTGAACGTGTGCTGAACTCGGAGGTGTCGTGCGTTCGGTACTTGATCGGTCGGATCGTGAAGACGTACGACTACATCAACCGCGTTGTGCTAACGCTTCCGCTTTCGGTCTACGAGGGTACGTGGACAACACTCTCCCCTCTCGTTGCTATGCATCACCATGATCTTGCGTGTGCGTAGGAATTTTTTTGAAATTACTACGTTCTCCAACACACTGACCGAGCAACCCTCAAATAATGGCGTTCACATCTGTGTATCTCATATATGATCCCTATATCCATACTAAACCTTACAACGTGGATACGTAGATCAGCAAATAGACATAGGCTAGAATACCAAGAAATTGGATGTACAAACGACCACCAAAATTCACATGAACGACGGACAACTTGAAACTACATCTAAAACTTGAAATTAAAGTGAATAAAAGCGGATCTTCACCACTTCCGGGCCGGCCCCTTCCCCTTCTGGTCGTCGGCGCAACTGTAGCCGTCGGTGGCTGGTGAGGATTGTCCAGACGGATGTAGACAGTTTGCAGGTCCGCCTAGGAGATGCCCGAAGTCCCATTATCAAACATTTTGTATTTATCAGATCTAATATGCCCATTGTATATCTTTATTAGAAAAGGTCTGGTTTATTCTAAAAAAAGTCTAGTTTACTTGTTAATGTAATAACCAAGCCTAGCTTATTTGTCATCACCATTACGATACCTACCTAAGAGCATCTTTAATAGAAGATGTATATTTGAAGATGTAAAAGTAGGTGTTATATAATTTACATCATAAAAGTATGCTTCTTACATTTCCAAAAAAGTCTCAACTTCAATAGATGATGTATATTTGGTGATGTAAACAAGTGCTTCAATAGATGATGCATATTTAAAGATGTAACATGGCAGATAGCCTTTGCGACATTTTTCCAAACACGTTGGAGGCGGTGGCTGCGGGCGTGGTCGCGCCTTTCTCCATGGCTGGCGGTGGGGCTTGCGGTGGTGGAGGAGGAAGCCAATGTCTGGCGGCAGTTGCCGCAACCACCAGCGGCGTCGAATCGACTGAAGCAGTAGCGGTCGCATTCGTCTTCTTTCGTACCCCGAAGAATCTGCTGAGGATCGAGCTACAGCGGCAACCGGGTTTCGAGAAGAACGTCGGCGGCTGAGCAACGAGGAGCGGCGCGACGCCTGAGCGTCTAGCTTCAAATGTGGCGGTAGGAGCTCGAATCGGGCAGTGGATTGGCGGTGGCGGAGCGGCGTGAGAACCTCAAATCGAGCGATGGAAAAGCGGGGGTGGCGTAGCAGCGGGTGTCCGAGGGAAACCGGGCGGCGGTGGGCCGGGCGGGAGCTCCAGTCGGGCGGCGTCTCGCGGCGGCGGGGCAGCAAAATAGCGGCCGATTTTCAGGGGGAGGGTGAAGGCGGGGCGCTGGAACCGGCAGCGAGGGGAGTGGAGAGGCTGGATCTGGTGACGGCGGGGTGCAGCGTGGTCCGGCAGGCGGGCGGCGCGCCGGCGTGGCGTGGAGTTGGTTGCGTGGTAGGAGAAGGGGAGGGAAAGTTGTGGTCGGTTGGCGCGTGTCTACCGTTTTACAACACTAGAAGATGGAGATGCAAATTAGCGTTGTATTTTACATCACTTGAAGCATGTGATGTAATGTTTTCATATCTACATTATGTGTTAGACAGAGCACGTGATGTATTTTTTTTATATCTATACTATGTGTTAGACATGTGTTTTTTTGGCTCGGAGATATGTAAAAATGGGTTATTTTTTATCTACATCTTCTAGCCCAGATGTCTTGAGCCCTGCCTGGGGAAAGAAGGAAGCTGCCAAACCTTGCCTCCTAGTATGTGCGTACCCTCGTGGCTGGGCAGCTGGCGCCGAGCTCGATCGTGTCCTGTGCATGGCGGCAGGCGTCCTCGCCGCTGCCACCCACCCACGCTCAGTTGTCCTTATCCTCCCACCGAACTAGTAGAAACCACTCGACACTCTCTCACTTGCCTTCCTCGATTCTTCTCCTTGCCGCTCTGCCCTGCTTAACCTTGCCGCCCGAGGAGAGGGCAGACACCAGCCGGCGGAGCGGGGAGGGATCGGAAACGATGGAGCGGGTGCTGACCGCGCTGATGGACCTGGTGGTGCCGCCGGCGAGCATGGTGATGCTGGCCTTCGCGTGGCCCACGCTCTCCTTCCTGCGCGCCCTCGAGTGGGCCATGAAGGCGCTCACCAAGGAGGACATGCGCGGCAAGGTCGTCCTCGTCACCGGCGCCTCCTCCGCCATCGGCGAGGTACGTGCACTGCATGGTCATGCTGCCTAGCTAGCTCCGGCGAACGATTGACGAGGATTGCTCATGGCGTGTGCGGCGCAGCAAGTGGCGTACGAGTACGCGCGGCGGGGCGCGAACCTGGTGCTGGTGGCGCGGAGGGAGCACCGGCTGTTCGCGGTCCGGGAGAACGCGCGCGCCCTGGGCGCCGGCCACGTGCTCGTCGTGGCCGCCGACGTCGTCCGTGAGGACGACTGCAGCCGCCTCGTCGCCGACACCATCAGCTACTTCGGCCAGCGTGAGTGCATACAATCAATCTCTTCCATGCTCTGCTTCCAAGTGGTAAATCTGAGAATGACTGTCTGCAGTGGATCATCTGGTGAACACGGTGAGCCTCGGCCACGACTTCCTCTTCGAGGAGGCCGGCGACACGGCGGCGTTCCCTCACCTCATGGACATCAACTTCTGGGGGAACGTGTACCCGACGCACGCCGCGCTGCCGTACCTGCGCCAGAGCCACGGCCGCGTCGTCGTCAACGCCTCCGTCGACACCTGGCTGCCCATGCCCCGGATGAGCCTCTACTCCGTAAGCCCGGCCCTTTTCCGATCCATGTATTTTTACCGCCAGTGATCTCTCTTGTAAATCAATCATACGTCGTGCGCTCTGCCGGCCGGCCTTGCAGGCGGCGAAGGCGGCGGTGGTCGACTTCTACGAGACGCTGCGGTACGAGGTGAAGGACGAGGTGGGGATCACCGTCGCCACGCACGGTTGGATCGGCGGCGAGCCCGGCGCCGGCACCGGCATCGGCACCGGCAGGTTCTTGCCCGAGGAAGGCGCGGGGGCGGCGGACCAGACGCAGGCGCAGGCGCAGCAGTGGACCAAGGCGGACACGGTGCCGCCGCTGCCGGCGCCGGGAGGGCAGGCGGTGGAGGCGTACGCGCGGGCGGTGGTGGACGGCGCGTGCCGCGGGGACGCCCGGGTGCGGCGGCCCGGCTGGTACGACGTGTTCCACGTCTTCCGCGCCTTCGCGCCCGACGTGCTCGGCTGGACCTTCCGGCTGCTGCTGTCGACCCCGCCCGCTCCGCCGACGGTGGCCGGCACCGGGCGCCGTGCGCTCGTCGTTGCCCCTGTGGGCGCGCCGGCCGCGGCGCTGCCGGCCCCGCCCGTCCGCCCGCTGATCGAGTACCCGGCCGCGGTGGCTGGTCGGAGGCCCGCGGCGGCGCAGCTGCACAAGCTAGAGTGAGATGAGATCACGGCGCCGGCCGTCGGAGTACGTGGCGACGAGGGCCATTAGCTTTAGCTGTCTGTGCTCTCTACTCCTATCTGTGAACTGATTCTGATGGTGCTTCAACAAATAAATGCTCCGTGTAAGAAGAAGAACTCCTTATGCATGAGATGAGAATGAGATGCCATATGCATGCCTAGACTGAACGTGCCTCATTTTGCCAAAACGACTTTGCTTTAAGCGGATTTGCCAAACGAATTTGTGTCGCTGCACCGGACGGTAAAGAGGATGTTGGTACATGTCAATTATCATGCTGGTTCATTAGGGGGAAAGGCCGTGGCAATGTTTGATTTAGAGCTAATCACTATGTGGGCATGTAATGTATTGTAAGTAGATTGCACTGGTTCTCAAAAAAAAAAAAGAGAGTAGATTGCACTGCAGGTTTATGTTGTGATGTGTGTTTAGATGAGAGTGTGGCCACAATTAACTATAGCACGGCGGAGCTTATTATGACATAAAAGTGGTCGTGCCGGAGTGGTTATCGGGCATGACTAGAAATCATGTGGGCTTTGCCCGCGCAGGTTCGAATCCTGCCGACCACGCTTTTATTTTTATTTTTTCCTATGTTGATGAAATTTTAAATCTTGCTCGGTCAGTGGACGCGTTGTCTCCAAACTGAGTTTATTTTGTTTTCTCTCTCATTACATCTCCCCGCAGCTAGTACACTCTTCAAGAATTGTTTGGTTTTAACGGCTTGGATCTGAACTCTCATCATCAAGAGTGGATGATTAGTACAGAGATGTATCTCGTACTTTATAAAATTACTTAAGCTTTAATCTACTAGCATGGCCACCAGTCCAACTTTAATCTACTATCTCTCTCCCGATTGCGTGTATTTTTTTCTTTCTTAGCCTAAATGCTAATGTACGAATTAGATAAGGGTAATTTTGTCCTAAATAGTACATAATTATGTGCCTTGGTTAACGTGATGAAAATAATACGCCTTAGATATTGGAATGGAGGGAGTATTTCTTTTATCCTTGCATGCATCAATCTGATGCGCCTCAGAATGTAAAAGAGTGATGTGACTCAATATCCTATCTATATACATTACAACTCGGAGTCCAACTATCGACTTCATTCCCTGAAAAACTGCATACGGAATATTCACGCAGAACCAACACAGCGGAAAAGTAGGATCGCACAGGCGATAAGGGAGGCGACGAGGGTTCCCTTGCGTGCCGCCGGTGACGCCGCAGGTTCCCTCTCTCTCCGTTGGCCGCTCCGGCGGCCGGAGGAAGGGGGAACCTCGAGTCTGTTCGCTAGGTGGGTGTGTGGTAGGGTTAGGGTTGAGGGAGACGTTGCCGAGGCCGTTGCGGTGGTGTCGCGTCGGAATAAGTTTCTCCGGGCTCCGTTCGCGGTCAGCGCGAGGCTTTGCCTTCGCCTAGGAGCCGCGAGTTGGGGATCCCGGTCTCGTCGAGGTCGCGGGCTTTGGTGGCTGGAGGTCCATCGGCACTGGCCGTTTGGGTCCTCAGATGGGCGATGGATGCAGGGAGACGAAGACCCTTCTTCTTCCTTGTTGGTATGATTTGCTGCTGCTGTTCTTCTCCTTCCTCTGCGCTAATGCTGGTGGGAGATCCTGCTTTGTCCGGGCGGATGGCCCGGCCGCGGTGCTGGACCGGTCGGATGACTCGAGTTCTCTTCCTTCCGGAAGGGACACTTTTCACGGTATTCAAAGCCAAAGATGGCGACGGCTGTTGCAGGTGCGTTGGATTGATGTCCATGCCCTCTCAGCGCTGGTGTCAAGAAAGGAGGAAGCAGCATGGCGGCATTTGTACCGTGGTCGAAGATGATGACCTGCTTGCGACTGGTTGCAGATCCTTCTGCTGCAGGGGTCTTCTCTCAAGATTCAGGGATGATGACACATGAGATCTTCTTGTGTTATGGTTGTTTTAGGGTACTCTAGGTGTTCATAGTCCTTTGTGTTTGCGTTTCAGTGTGCTTGTAAGGGTAAACTTCTTTGTACTGATTCGTGATATGAATAAAAAAATTCTCAAAAAAAAAAAACTCAAAGTTCAATTGTAACCTACCTTATACACAATATTCGACACAACACTAACAGGCTATTCAGGTCCGAAGCTCACACCAAGTTAGCTCGGGTGAACAGTAAAGAATTTATAAAAGTCAAAAATTCTGATTTTTTTCCTGTGTGTGAAACATCGATAAATGTTTTGATAGCTTGCAAAATTTAATCATCAGATGACATTCGTGAAAAAAGTGGCCAAAAAAATCGGTGCTCCAAAATATTATTTCAAACGCATTTTGGATCATTCATTTTGTTTTCCCCACGTCTTCCACTAAAAATCATTTCTTGATGAAATTTTGCAATGATGACGTAGTCTATCTTCAAGACTATCACATAATAAATTAACAATTACTCCCTCTGTTCCTAAATAATTGTCTTTCTAGCCATCTCAAATGGACTACAACATACGATGTATATAGACATGTTTTAGAATGTAGATTCACTCATTTTGCTCCGTATGTAGTCACTTGTTGAAATCTATAGGAAGACAATTATTTAGGAACGGAGGAAGTATGTATCATCAAGCAGTGCAATAATAATTAACTGAATTAATTACTCCCTCTCTCTCAGTTTACATGGCGTGCGCGTACCCCTAGGTCGTCAATTTGACCAACCTAATACAAGTCATATATTACAAAAAATATACCAATATAAACTTCAGATGTTCGATTTTCAAACAATATAATTTTTATGTTATATAATTTATATTAGGGTGATCAAATTGGCAACCTAGGTCTACGCGTAGGACTTGTAAGACGGAAGGAGTAGCCACATAACCATATGCTAAATTAGTTTAGCAGAACAAAAAGAAATGTGCCTTACTTCCCATCACTTGATTATGTTATAAGGTTGTACAACAGATTTAATAGTGCATCGTACCACGCTACTATGACATAATAGGCATGTGGATCTGATACGTCTCCAACGTATCTATAATTTATAAAGCATTCATTCTATTTTATTATCTATTTTGAATGATTACGGGCTTTATTATACACTTTTATATTTCTTTTGGGACTAACCTATTAACCGGAGGCCCAGTCCATATTGCTGTTTTATTGCCTGTTTCAGTATTTCGAAGAAAATGAATAACAAACGGAGTCCAAACGGAATTAAACCTTCGACAGTGTGATTTTTTGAAAGAATATGATCCTGGAGACTTGGAGTTCACGTCAGAAGATCCTCGAGGAGGCCAGGAGATCGGAGGGCGCGCCCACCCCTTCTGGGCGCGCCCCCCTGTCTCATGGGCCCCTCGAGCACCTCCCGACCGACTTCTTTCGCCTATATAGTCCCACGTACCATAAAAACATCCAAGGAGAAGATAGATCGGGAGTTCCGCCGCCGCAAGCCTCTATAGCCACCAAAAGTCAATCGAGACCCTGTTCCAGCACCCTGCCGGAGGGGTGGATCCCTCACCGGTGGCCATCTTCATCATCCCAACGCTCTCCATGACGAGGAGGGATTAGTTCACCCTCGAGGCTGAGGGTATGTACCAGTAGCTATGTGTTTGATCTCTCTCTCTCTCTCTCTCTCTCTCTCTCTCTCTCTCTCTCTCTCTCTCTCTCTCTCTCTCTCTCTCGTGTTCTCTCTCGTGTTCCCTCTATGGCACGATCTTGATGTATCCCGAGTTTTTCTATTATAGTTGGATCTTATGATGTTTCTCCCCCCTCTACTCTCTTGTGATGAATTGAGTTTTCCCTTTGAAGTTATCTTATCGGATTGAGTCTTTAATGATTTGAGAACACTTGATGTATGTCTTGCCGTGCTTATCTGTGGTGACAATCGGATATCATGTGCCACTTGATGTATGTTTTGGTGACCAACTTGCGGGTTCTGCCCATGAACCTATGCATAGGGGTTGGAACACGTTTTCGTCTTGACTTTCCGGTAGAAACTTTGGGGCACTCTTTGAAGTACTTTGTGTTGGTTGAATAGATGAATCTGAGATTGTGTGATGCATATCGTATAATCATGCCCACAGATACTTGAGGTGACAATGGAGTATCTAGGTGAAATTAGGCTTTTGGTTGATTTGTGTCTTAAGGTGTTATTCTAGTACGAACTCTTGAATAGATTGATCCGAAAGAATAACTTTGAGGTGGTTTCGTGCCCTACCATAATCTCTTCGTTTGTTCTCCATTATTAGTGGCTTTGGAGTGACTCTTTGTTGCATGTTGAGGGATTGTTATATGATCTATCTATGTTATTATTGTTGAGAGAACTTGCACTAGTGAAAGTATGAACCTTAGGCCTTGTTCCCTACCATTGCAATACCGTTTATGCTCACTTTTATCGCTTGCTACCTTGTTGTTTTTATAATTTCAGATTACAAATACCTTTATCTACCATCCATATTGCACTTGTATCACCATCTCTTCGCCGAACTAGTGCACCTATACAATTTACCATTGTATTGGGTGTGTTGGCGACACAAGAGACTCTTTGTTATTTGGTTGCAGGGTTGTTTGAAAGAGACCATCTTCATCCTACGCCTCCCACGGATTGATAAACCTTAGGTCATCCACTTGAGGGAAAATTGCAACTGTCCTACAAACCTCTGCACTTGGAGGCCCAACAACATCTACAAGAAGAAGCTTGTGTAGTAGACATCAAGCTCTTTTCTGGCGCCGTTACCGGGGAGGTGAGTGCTTGAAGGTATATCTTTAGATTTTGCAATCGAATCTTTTTGTTTCTTGTTTTATCACTAGTTTATTTTATAAAAGAAAACTATAAAAAAATGGAATTGAGTTTGTCTCATACGCTTCATCTTTTTAATATCTTTCGTGAGAATGATGGTAAGGAAAATTGTGCTCAAGTGCTAGAAGAAGAAATCTATAAAATGTTTGGCACTAAATCTTTGAATGATGAGCATGATTGAAATGTTATTAGTATGAATTCTTTGAATACCCATGATGCTAATGATATGCAAAGCCACAAGCTTGGGGATGCTATGTTTGATGAATATGATATTTTTTGTCCCCCAAGTTTTGATGAGAATATTTATTATGATGAAAGCATGCCTCCTATTTATGATGATTATATTGATGAAAGTGGGTTTGGAAGAGTGTCAACTTTAGGAAGTATTGATCCCACTATTTTGGAGGATATTGAATCTTATTGTGACGAATATGAAAGTGGATTTGGAAGAGTGTCAACTTTATTTAGTGATGATTCCACTATTTCGGAAGAGGTTCCAATTGATTATGAGAACAAAGATATCTATGATGATTATTGTGATGACTTGTATGCTATTAAGAATAATGATAACCATGAAACTTGTCATCATGATTTTAGTTTTCAATTGGATTATGCCTCACATGATAGTTATTTTGTTGAGTTTACTCCCACTATTATTCATGAGAAGAAATTTGCTTATGTAGAGAGTGGTAAATTTTCTATGCGTGTAGATCATGATGCTACTGAAAATTATTATGAGGGAGGAACATATGCTTGTAGGAATTGCAATAATATCAAGTTTCCTCTCTATGTGCTTAAAATCTTGAAGTTATGCTTGTTTTACCTTCCTATGCTAGTTGATTATTGTTCCCATAAGTTGTTTGCTCACAAAATCCCTATGCATAGGAAGTGGGTTAGACTTAATTTGCTAGTCATATTCTTCATGATGCTCTCTTTATGTTTCAATTCTTATCCTTTTTGTGAGCATCATTGAAATCATCATGCCTAGCTAGGGGCGTTAAAATCACCAAAATTTACTTTTGTTATTTGCTTTTGCTCATGTTTATTAATAAATAATTCATTTAGCCTCTGGTTAGATGTGGTTTCATGTTTTAATTAGTGTTTGTGCCAAGTAGAACCTTTGGGAAGACTTGGGTGAGGTCTTTGTGATCTTGCTGTAAAAAACAGAAACTTTAGCGCTCACGAGAATAGCTTCCATATTTTACTGAAGAGTGATTTTAGCTTGATTCTTCTTGCATATGATAAATAGAAAAATTCCTCAGATCCACCAATTTATTTCAGAATTGTTGGAGTTCCAGAAGTATTAGAATGATACAGATTACTACAGACTGTTCTGTTTTTGACAGATTCTGTTTTCATTGTGTTGTTTGCTTATTTTGATGAATCTATGGCTAGTATGTAAGGGTATGAACCATAGAAAAGTTGGAATACAGTAGGTTTAACACAAATATAAATAAAGAATAATTTCATTACAGTACCTTAAAGTGGTGATTTATTTTCTTACACTAACGGAGCTTGCGAGTTTTGTTTTGAGTTTTGTGTGGTTGAAGTTTTCATGTTTTGGGTAAAAGATTCGATGGACTATGGAATAAGGAGTGGCAAGAGCCTAAGCTTGGGGATTCCCAAGGCACCCCAAGGTAATATTAAAGGACAACCAAGCAACTAAGCTTGGGGATGCCCCGGATGGCATCCCCTCTTTCGTCTTCGTTCATCGGTAACTATACTTGGAGCTATATTTTTATTCGCCACATGATATGTGTTTTGCTTGGAGCGTCATTTTCTTTTGTTAGTATTTGCTTGCTATTATTTAGAATAATGTTTTGCATCTTTAGGTTCAATAAAAATGTCAAGGATAGCCTTTACCATGCTTACTTTGCTAGTATACATGTTGCTGTTTGAAAACAGAAAGTTTACCGATGTTGCAAAAATTCCCTAGAAAAGTCAGAGAATGATATAATGTTGAATCTTTTTGCATAATGAGATCTGATAAATCTTCTACAGCGTAGTGATACGTCTCCAACGTATCTATAAATTTTTATTGTTCCATGCTATTATATTACCTGTTTTGAATGATTATGGGCTTTATTATACACTTTTATATTACTTTTGGGACTAACCTATTAACCGGAGGCCCAACCCATATTGCTGTTTTATTGCCTGTTTCAGTATTTCGAAGAAAAGGGATATCAAACAGAGTCGAAACGGAATGGAACCTTCGGCAACGTGATTTTTTGGAAGAATATCATCCTGGAGACGTGGAGTTCAAGTCAGAAGATACTCGAGGACTCCACGAGATAGGAGGGCGCGCCCCCCTGTCTCGTGGGCCCCTCGAGCACCTCCCGACCGACTTCCTTCGCCTATATAGTCCCACGTACCCTAAAAACATCCAAGGAGAAGATAGATCGGGAGTTCCGCCGCCGCAAGCCTCTGTAGCCACCAAAAACCTCTCGGGAGCCCGTTCCGGCAGCCTGCCGGAGGGGGGATCCTTCACCAGTGGCCATCTTCATCATCCCGGCGCTCTCCATGACGAGGAGGGAGTAGTTCACCCTCAAGGCTGAGGGTATGTACCAGTAGCTATGTGTTTGATCTCTATCTCTCTCGTGTTCTCTCTCGTGTTCCCTCTATGGCACGATCTTGATGTATCCCGAGCTTTGCTATTGTAGTTGGATCTTATGATGTTTCTCCCCCTCTACTCTCTTGTGATGAATTGAGTTCCCCTTTGAAGTTATCTTATCGCATTGAGTCTTTTATGAGAACACTTGATGTATGTCTTACCGTGCTTATCAGTGGTGACAATGGGATTGTTGGGGAACGTTGCATAAAATAAAAATTTTCCTACGTTCACCAAGATCCATCTATGAGTTCATCTAGCAACGACTGACAAGAGTGCATCTACATACCTTTGTAGATCGCGTGCGGAAGCGTTCAAGAGAACGGGGTTGAGGTAGTCGCTCTCGTCGTGATCCTATCACCGGAGATCCTAGCGCCGAACGGACGGCACCTCCGCGTTCAACACACGTACGGTCAGCGTGACGTCTCCTCCGTCTTGATCCAGCAAGGGGGAAGGAGAGGTTGATGAAGATCCAGCAGCACGACGGCGTGGTGGTGGATGCAGCAGTACTCCGGCAGGGCTTCGCCAAGCAACTGGGGAGGAGGAAGAGGTGTAGCAGGGGGAGGGAGGCGCCAAGTTCAAGGGTGCGGCTGCCCTCCCTTTCCCCCTTTATATAGGCCCCCTAGGGGGGCGCCGGCCCCTCTAGAACCCATCTAGATGGGGGGCGGCGGCCAAGAGGGGAGGCTTGCCCCCCAAGGCAAGTGGGGCGCCCCCCACCCTAGGGTTTCCAACCCTAGGCGCAGGGGGCCCAAGTGGGGCGCACCAGCCCACCAGGGGCTGGTTCCCTCCCACTTCAGCCCACGGGGCCCTCCGGGATAGGTGGCCCCACCCGGTGGACCCCCGGGACCCTTCCGGTGGTCCCGGTACAATACCGGTAACCCCCGAAATTCTCCCGATGGCCGAAATAGCACTTCCTATATATACTTCTTTACCTCCAGACCATTCTGGAACTCCTCGTGACGTCCGGGATCTCATCCGGGACTCCGAACAACGTTCGGTTTGCTGCATACTCATATTCATACAACCCTAGCGTCACAGAACCTTAAGTGTGTAGACCCTACGGGTTCGGGAGACACGTAGACATGACCGAGACGCCTCTCCGGTCAATAACCAACAGCGGGATCTGGATACCAATGTTGGCTCCCACATGCTCCTCGATGATCTCATCGGATGAACCACGATGTCGAGGATTCAAGCAACCACGTTTACAATTCCCTTTGTCAATCGGTATGTTACTTGCCCGAGATTCGATCGTCGGTATCCCAATACCTCGTTCAATCTCATTACCGGCAAGTCACTTTACTCGTACCATAATGCATGATCCCGTGACCAACCACTTGGTCACTTTGAGCTCATTATGATGATGCATAACCGAGTGGGCCCAGTGATACCTCTCCGTAACACGGAGTGACAAATCCCAGTCTCGATCCGTGTCAACCCAACAGACACTTTCGGAGATACCTGTAGTGCACCTTTATAGTCACCCAGTTACGTTGTGATGTTTGGTACACCCAAAGCAGTCCTACGGTATCCGGGAGTTACACGATCTCATGGTCTAAGGAAGAGATACTTGACGTTGGAAAAGCTCTAGCAAAACGAACTACACGATCTTGTGCTATGCTTAGGATTGGGTATTGTCCATCACATCATTCTCCTAATGATGTGATCTCGTTATCAATGACATCCAATGTCCATAGTCAGGAAACCATGACTATCTATTGATCACCGAGCTAGTCAACTAGAGGCTCACTAGGGACATGTTGTGGTCTATCTATTCACACGTGTATTACGATTTCCGGATAATACAATTATAGCATGAATAAAAGACAATTATCACGAACAAGGAAATATAATAATAATCCTTTTATTATTGCCTCTAGGGCATAGTTCCAACAGTCTCCCACTTGCACTAGAGTCAATAATCTAGTTACATTGTGATGAATCAAACACCCATAGAGTTCTGGTGTTGATCATGTTTTGCTCGCGGAAGAGGTTTAGTTAACGGATTTGCGACATTCAGATCCGTATGCACTTTGCAAATTTCTATGTCTCCATCTTGAACATTTTCACGAATGGAGTTGAAGCGACGCTTGATGTGCCTGGTCTTCTTGTGAAACCTGGGCTCCTTGGCAAGTGCAATAGCTCCAGTGTTGTCACAGAAGAGTTTGATTGGCCCCGACGCATTGGGTATGACTCCTAGGTCGGTGATGAACTCCTTCACCCAAATTGCTTCATGCGCTGCCTTCGAGGCTGCCATGTACTCTGCTTCACACGTAGCCACGACGCTCTGCTTGCAGCTGCACCAGCTTACTGCTCCACCATTCAACATATACACGTATCCGGTTTGTGACTTAGAGTCATCCAGATCCATGTCGAAGCTAGCGTCGACGTAACCCTTTACGACGAGCTCTTCGTCACCTCCATAAACGAGAAACATGTCCTTAGTCCTTTTCAGGTACTTCAGGATATTCTTGACCGCTGTCCAGTGTTCCTTGCCGGGATTACTTTGGTACCTTCCTACCAAACTTACGGCAAGGTTTACATCAGGTCTGTACACAGCATGGCATACATAATAGAACCTATGGCTGATGCATAGGGGATGACACTCATCTCTTCTATATCTTCTGCCGTGGTCGGACATTGAGCCGAGCTCAATTTCACACCTTGTAATACAGGCAAGAACCCTTTCTTGGACTGATCCATTTTGAACTTCTTCAATATCTTATCAAGGTATGTGCTTTGTGAAAGACCTATGAGGCTTCTCGATCTATCTCTATAGATCTTGATGCCTAATATATAAGCAGCTTCTCCAAGGTCCTTCATTGAAAAACTTTTATTCAAGTAGGCCTTAATGCTGTCCAAGAGTTCTATATCATTTCCCATCAAAAGTATGTCATCTACATATAATATGAGAAATGCTACAGATCTCCCACTCACTTTCTTGTAAACGCAGGCTTCTCCATAAGTCTGCATAAACCCAAACGCTTTGATCATCTCATCAAAGCGAATGTTCCAACTCCGAGATGCTTGCACCAGCCCATAAATGGATCGCTGGAGCTTGCATACCTTGTTAGCATTCTTAGGGTCGACAAAACCTTTCGGTTGCATCATATACAGTTCTTCCTTAAGATAGCCGTTAAGGAATGCCGTTTTGACGTCCATTTGCCATATCTCATAATCATAGTATGCGGCAATTGCTAACATGATTCGGACGGAATTCAGCTTCGCTACGGGAGAGAAAGTCTCATCGTAGTCAACCCCTTGAACTTGCCGATAACCTTTAGCGACAAGTCGAGCTTTATAGATGGTAACATTACCATCTGCGTCCGTCTTCTTCTTAAAGATCCATTTGTTTTCTATCGCTCGCCGATCATCGGGCAAGTCTGTCAAAGTCCATACTTTGTTTTCATACATGGATCCTATCTCGGATTGCATAGCTTCAAGCCATTTGTTGGAATCTGGGCCCGCCATCGCTTCTTCATAGTTCGAAGGTTCACCGTTGTCCAACAACATGTTTTCCAGGACAGGGTTGCCATACCACTCTGGTGTGGAACGTGTCCTTGTGGACCTACGAAGTTCAGTAGCAACTTGATCCGAAGTAGCTTGATCATCATCATTAATTTCCTCCCCAGTCGGTGTAGGCACCACAGAAACATTTTCCTGAGCTGCACTACTTTCCAGTTCAAGAGGTAGTACATCATCGAGTTCTACTTTCCTCCCACTTACTCCTTTCGAGAGAAACTCTTTTTCAAGAAAGGATCCCTTCTTGGCAACAAAGATCTTGCCTTCGGATCTAAGGTAAAAGGTATACCAAATGGTTTCCTTAGGGTATCCTATGAAGACGCATTTTTCTGACTTGGGTTCGAGCTTTTCAGGTTGAAGTTTCTTGACATAAGCATCGCATCCCCAAACTTTTAGAAACGACAGCTTAGGTTTCTTCCCAAACCATAATTCATACGGTGTCGTCTCAACGGATTTAGACGGTGCCCTATTTAAAGTGAATGTAGCTGTCACTAGAGCGTATCCCCAAAATGATAGCGGTAAATCAGTAAGAGACATCATAGATCGCACCATATCCAATAGAGTGCGATTACAACGTTCGGACACACCGTTACGCTGAGGTGTTCCAGGCGGCGTGAGTTGTGAAACGATTCCACATTTCCTTAAGTGTGTACCAAATCCGTGACTTAAATATTCTCCTCCACGATGTGATCGTAAGAACTTTATTTTCCGGTCACGTTGATTCTCTACCTCATTCTGAAATTCCTTGAACTTTTCAAAGGTCTCAGACTTGTGTTTCATTAAGTAGACATACCCGTATCAACTTAAGTCGTCTGTGAGAGTGATAACATAACGATATCCTCCGCGAGCCTCAACGCTCATTGGACCGCACACATCGGTATGTATGATTTCCAATAAGTTGGTTGCTCGCTCCATTGTTCCGGAGAACGGAGTCTTGGTCATTTTGCCCATAAGGCATGGCTCGCATGTGTCAAATGATTCATAATCAAGAGACTCTAAAAGTCCATCAGAATGGAGCTTCTTCATGCGCTTGACACCAATGTGACCAAGGCGGCAGTGCCACAAGTATGTGGGACTATCGTTATCAACTTTACATCTTTTGGTATTCACACTATGAATATGTGTAATATTACGTTCGAGATTCATTAAGAATAAACCATTGACCATCGGAGCATGACCATAAAACATATCTCTCATATAAATAGAACAACCATTATTCTCGGATTTAAATGAGTAGCCATCTCGCATTAAACGAGATCCTGATAAAATGTTCATGCTCAAACTTGGCACTAAATAACAATTATTGAGGTTTAAAACTAATCCCGTAGGTAAATGTAGAGGTAGCGTGCCGACGGCGATCACATAGACCTTGGAACCATTCCCGACGCGCATCGTCACCTCGTCCTTCGCCAGTCTCCGCTTATTCCGCAGCTCCTGCTGTGAGTTACATATATGAGCAATGGCACCGGTATCAAATACCCAGGAGTTACTACGAGTACTGGTAAGGTACACATCAATTACATGTATATCAAATATACCTTTAGTGTTGCCGGCCTTCTTGTGCGCTAAGTATTTGGGGCAGTTCCGCTTCGGGACCCTTCCCTTGCAATAAAAGCACTCAGTCTCGGGCTTGGGTCCATTCTTTGACTTCTTCCGGCAAGCTGGCTTACGGGCGCGGCAACATCTTTGCCGTCCTTCTTGAGTTCTTCTTACCCTTGCCCTTCTTGAACTTAGTGGTTTTATTGACCATCAACACTTGATGTTCTTTCTTGATTTCTACCTCTGCTGACTTTAGCATTGAAAATACTTCAGAATAGTTTTCACCATCCCCTGCATATTGTAGTTCATCACAAAGCTCTTGTAGCTCGGTGGGAGCGACTGAAGGATTCTGTCAATGACCGCCTCGTCCGGAGGTTAATATCCAGCTGGGACAGGCGGTTGTGCAACCCAGACATTTTGACTATGTGCTCACTAACAGAACTATTTTCCTCCATCTTACAACTATAGAACTTGTCGGAGACTTCATGTCTCTCGACCTGGGCATGAGCTTGGAAAACCATTTTCAGCTCCTCGAACATCTCATATGCTCCGTGTTGCTCAAAACGCTTTTGGAGCCCCGGTTCTAAGCTGTAAAGCATGCCGCACTGAACGAGGGAGTAATCATCAGCACGAGGCTGCCAAGCGTTCACAATGTCTTGGTTCTCTGGGATGGGTGCTTCACCTAGCGGTGCTTCTAGGACATATTGTTTCTTGGCTACTATGAGGATGATCCTCAGGTTCCGGACCCAGTCCGAATAGTTGCTGCCATCGTCTTTCAGCTTGGTTTTCTCTAGGAACGCGTTGAAGTTCATGGTGACATGAGCGTTGGCCATTTGATCTACAAGACATTTTGCAAAGATTTTAGACTAATGTTCATGATAATTAAGTTCATCTAATCAAATTATATATAATGAACTCCCACTCAGATTTGACATCCCTCTAGTCATCTAAGTGTTACATGATCCGAGTCGACTAGGCCGTGTCCGATCATCACGTGAGACGGACTAGTCATCGTCGGTGAACATCTCCATGTTGATCGTATCTTCCATATGACTCATGTTCGACCTTTCGGTCTCTTGTGTTCCGAGGCCATGTCTGTACATGCTAGGCTCGCAAGTTAACCCTAAGTGTTTTGCATGTGTAAAACTGTCTTACACCGTTGTATGTGAACGTAAGGATCTATCACACCGATCATCACATGGTACTTGAAACGCGAACTTTAGCAACGGTGCACAGTTAGGGGGAACACTTTCTTGAAATTATTATAAGGGATCATCTTATTTACTACCGCCATTCTAAGTAAACAAGATGCATAAAACATAATAAACATGACGTGCAATTATATAAAGTAGTGACATGATATGGCCAATATCATATAGCTCCTTTGATCTTCATCTTCGGGGCTCCATGATCATCTTGTCACCGGCATGACACCATGATCTCCATCATCATGATCTCCATCATCGTGTATCCATGAAGTTGCTCGCCAACTATTACTTCTACTACTATGGCTAACACGTTTAGCAATAAAGTAAAGTAATTTACATGGCGTTGAATCAATGACACGCATGTCATACAATAATTAAGACAACTCCTATGGCTCCTGCCGGTTGTCATACTCATCGACATGCAAGTCGTGATTCCTATTACAAGAACATGATCTCATACATCACAATATATCATTCATCATTCATCACAACTTCTGGCCATATCACATCACATGACAATTGCTGCAAAAACAAGTTAGACGTCCTCTAATTGTTGTTGCATCTTTTACGTGGCTGCAGTTGGGTTCTAGCAAGAACGTTTTCTTACCTACGAATAACCACAACGTGATTTGTCAACTTCTATTTACCCTTCATAAGGACCCTTTTCGTCGAATCCGCTCCAACTAAAGTGGGAGAGACAGACACCCGCTAGCCACCTTATGCAACTAGTGCATGTCAGTCGGTGGAACCTGTCTCACGTAAGCGTACGTGTAAGGTCGGTCCGGGCCGCTTCATCCCACAATACCGCTGAAGCAAAAGAAGACTAGTAGCGGCAAGAAAGTTGACAACATCTACGCCCACAACAAATTGTGTTCTACTCGTGCAAAAGAGAATTACGCATAGATCTAGCTCATGATGCCACTGTTGGGGAACGTTGCATAAAATAAAAATTTTCCTACGTTCACCAAGATCCATCTATGAGTTCATCTAGCAACGAGTGACAGGAGTGCATCTACATACCTCTGTAGATCGCGTGCGGAAGCGTTCAAGAGAACGGGGTTGAGGTAGTCGCTCTCGTCGTGATCCTATCACCGGAGGTCCTAGCGTCGAACGGACGGCACCTCCGCGTTCAACGCACGTACGGTCAGCGTGACGTCTCCTCCGTCTTGATCCAGCAAGGGGGAAGGAGAGGTTGATGAAGATCCAGCAGCACGACGGCGGCGTGGTGGATGCAGCAGTACTCCGGCAGGGCTTCGCCAAGCAACTAGGGAGGAGGAAGAGGTGTAGCAGGGGGAGGGAGGCGCCAAGTTCAAGGGTGCGGCTGCCCTGCCTCCTCCCCCTTTATATAGGCCCCCTGGGGCGCCGCCCTCTAGAACCCATCTAAATGGGGGGCCAGGGGAGGCTTGCCCCCAAGGCAGTGGGCGCCCCACCCTAGGGTTTCCAACCCTAGGCGCGGGGGCCAAGTGGGTGCACCAGCCCACCAGGCTGGTTCCTCCCACTTCAGCCCACGGGCCCTCCGGGATAGGTGGCCCCACCGGTGGACCCGGGACCCTTCCGTGGTCCCGTACAATACCGTAACCCCAAAATTCTCTCGATGGCCGAAATAGCACTTCCTATATATAATTCTTTACCTCCGGACCATTCCGGAACTCCTCGTGACGTCCGGGATCTCATCCGGGACTCCGAACAACATTCGGTTTGCTGCATACTCATATTCATACAACCCTAGCGTCACCGAACCTTAAGTGTGTAGACCCTACGGGTTCGGGAGACACGTAGACATGACCGAGACGGCTTTGCGGTCAATAACCAACAGCGGGATCTGGATACCCATGTTGGCTCCCACATGCTCCTCGATGATCTCATCGGATGAACCACGATGTCGAGGATTCAAGCAACCCCGTATACAATTCCCTTTGTCAATTGGTACGTTACTTGCCCGAGATTCGATCGTCGGTATCCCAATACCTTGTTCAATCTCGTTACCGGCAAGTCACTTTACTCGTACCGTAATGCATGATCCCGTGACCAACCACTTGGTCACTTTGAGCTCATTATGATGATGCATAACCGAGTGGGCCCAGAGATATCTCTCCGTAACACGGAGTGACAAATCCCAGTCTCGATCCGTGTCAACCCAACAGACACTTTCGGAGATACCTGTAGTGCACCTTTATAGTCACCCAGTTACGTTGTGACGTTTGGTACACCCAAAGTAGTCCTACGGTATCCGGGAGTTACACGATCTCATGGTCTAAGGAAGAGATACTTGACATTGGAAAAGCTCTAGCAAAACGAACTACACGATCTTGTGCTATGCTTAGTATTGGGTCTTGTCCATCACATCATTCTCCTAATGATGTGATCCCGTTATCAATGACATCCAATGTCCATAGTCAGGAAACCATGACCATCTATTGATCACCGAGCTAGTCAACTAGAGGCTCACTAGGGACATGTTGTGGTCTATCTATTCACACGTGTATTACGATTTCGGATAATACAATTATAGCATGAATAAAAGATAATTATCACGAACAAGGAAATATAATAATAGTCCTTTTATTATTGCCTCTAGGGCATATTTCAAACAGGGATATCATGTGCCTCTTGATGTATGTTTTGGTGACCAACTTGCGGGTTTCGCCCATGAACCTATGCATAGGGGTTGGCACACGTTCTTGACTCTCCGGTAGAAACTTTGGGGCACTCTTTGAAGTACTTTGTGTTGGTTGAATAGATGAATCTGAGATTGTGTGATGCATATCGTATAATCATGCCCATGGATACTTGAGGTGACATTGGAGTATCTAGGTGACATTAGGGTTTTGGTTGATTTGTGTCTTAAGGTGTTATTCTAGTACGAACTCTTTTATAGATCAATCCGAAAGAATAACTTTGAGGTGGTTTCGTACCCTACCATAATCTCTTCGTTTTTTCTCCGCTATTAGTGGCTTTGGAGTGGCTCTTTGTTGCATGTTGAGGGATTGTTATATGATCTATCTATGTTATTACTGTTGAGAGAACTTGCACTAGTGAAAGTATGAACCCTAGGCCTTGTTTCCTACCATTTCAATATCGTTTACGCTCACTTTTTCCATTAGTTACCTTGCTGTTTTTATTATTTCAGATTACAAAAACCTATATCTACTATCTATTTTGCACTTGTATCACCATCTCTTCGCCGAACTAGTGCACCTATACAACTTACCATTGTATTGGGTGTGTTGGGGACACAAGAGACTCTTTGTTATTTGGTTGCAGGGTTGTTTGAGAGAGACCATCTTCATCCTACGCCTCCTACGGATTGATAAACCTTAGTTCATCCACTTGAGGGAAATTTGCTACTGTCCTGCAAACCTATGCACTTGCAGGCCCAACAACGTCTACAAGAAGAAGGTTGTGTAGTAGACATCAAGCTCTTTTCTGGCGTCGTTGCTGGGGAGGTTAGCGCTTGAAGGTATATCTTTAGATCTTACAATCAAATCTTTTTGTTTCTTGTTTTATCACTAGTTTAGTTTATAAAACAAAACTACAAAAAAATGGAGTTGAGTTTGTCACATACGCTTCGTCTTTTTAATATCTTTCGTGAGAATGATGGAAGGGAAAATTGTGCTCAAGTGCTAGGAAAAGAATGCATTAAAATATTTGGTACTAGATTGTATGATGAGCATGATTGCAATGTTGTTAGTATGAATTCCTTGAATATCCATGATGCTAATGATATGCGAAGCCACAAGCTTGGGGATGCTATGTTTGATGAATATGATATATTTTGTCCCCCAAGTTTTGATGAGCAAATTTATTTTGATGAAAGCATGCCTCCTATTTATGATGATTATATTGATGAAAGTGGGTTTCGAAGAGTGTCAACTTTAGGAAGTAGTGATCCCACTATTTTGGAGGATGTTGAATCTTATTGTGATGAACATGAAAGTGGATTTGGAAGAGTGTCAACTTTATTTAGTGATGATTCCACTATTTCAGAAGAGGTTCCAATTGATTATGAGAAAAAAGTTCCTATCTATGATGATTATTGTGATGACTTGTATGCTATTAGGAATAATGATAACCATGAAACTTGTCATCATGATTTTAGTTTTCAATTGGATTATGCCTCACATGATAATTATTTTGTTGAGTTTGCTCCCACTACTATTCATGAGAAGAAATTTGCTTATGTGGAGAGTAGTAAATTTTCTATGCTTGTAGATCATGAAAAGAATGCTTTTGGTGCTGGTTATATTGTTGAATTCATTCATGATGCTACTGAAAATTATTATGAGGGTGGAACATA
Source organism: Aegilops longissima (assembly GCA_021605205.1). Lineage (NCBI taxonomy): Eukaryota > Viridiplantae > Streptophyta > Magnoliopsida > Poales > Poaceae > Aegilops > Aegilops longissima. The sequence goes on along the minus strand of CM038680.1, from coordinate 712,284,053 downwards.
TGCTTGTAGGAGTTGCAATAATGTCAAGTTTCCTCTCTATGTGCTTAAAATTTTGAAATTATGCTTGTTTTACCTTCCTATGCTAGTTGATTATTGTTCCCATAAGTTGTTTGCTCACAAAATCCCTATGCATAGAAAGTGGGTTAGACATAAATGTGCTAGTCATATGCTTCATGATGCTCTCGTTATGTTTCAATTCTTATCTTTTATGTGAGCATCATTGCCATCATCATGCCTAGCTAAAAAGGCATTAAAGAAAAGCGCTTGTTGGGAGACAGGCCAATATTTATCCTTACTGTTTTTGTGTGTCCACATGATTATGCTACTGTAGTAATCATGTTTTATAGCTTTTGTTTCAATAAAGTGCCAAGTAGAACCTTTGGGAAGACTTGGGTGAAGTTTATATGATCTGTCTGTAAAAAACAGAAACTTTTGCGCTCACGATAATAGCTGACATTTTTTACTGGAGAGTTATTTTACGGTTGATTATTTTTGCAGATAATTAATAGACAAATTCCTCAGGTCCAGCAATTTATTTCATAATTTTTGGGGTTACAGAAGTATACGTTTTATACAGATTACTACAGACTGTTCTGTTTTTGACAGATTCTGTTTTCATTGTGTTGTTTGCTTATTTTGATGAATCTATGTCTAGTATGTAAGTGTATGAACCATAGAGAAGTTGGAATACAGTAGGTTTTACACCAATATGAATTTATAATGAGTTTATTACAGTACCTAAGTGGTGGTTTTATTTTCTTATACTAACGGAGCTTACGAGTTTTGTTTTTGAGTTTTGTGTGGTTGAAGTTTTCAAGTTTTGGGTAAAGATTCGATGGACTATGGAATAAGGAGTGGCAAGAGCCTAAGCTTGGGGATGCCCAAGGTACCCCAAGGTAATATTCAAGGACAACCAAGAGCCTAAGCTTGGATGCCCCGGAAGGCATCCCCTCTTTCGTCCTCGTTCATCGGTAACTTTACTTGGAGCTATATTTTTATTCGCCACATGATATGTGTTTTGCTTGGGGAGTCATTTTCTTTTGTTAGTATTTGCTTGCTGTTAGTTAGAATAATTTTTTGCATCTTTAGTTTCAATAAAAAAAGTCAAGGATAGCCTTTGCGATGCTTATTTTGCTAAGTATACATGTTGCTGTTTGAAAACAGAAAGTTTACCGCTGTTGCAAAAATTCCCTAGAAAAGTCAGAGAATGGTATAACATTGAATATTTTTTCATATTAAGCTCTGATCAATTTATTACAGTGGGAATTTTAGTTCATAATTTTTGGAGTCAGGGAAGTATTGATACTCTTGCATTCTTTACAGATGGTACTGTTTGGCAGATTGCTGTTATGGTTGCATTGTTTGCGTATGTTTGCTTGTTTAATGATTCTATTTGAGTATAGGAGTATTAAATATGCAGAGGCATTTAGTATGCAATGTTGAATAATTATTTTAGTGATTTGTTACAGTAGAAAATGATAAGGTTTTGCATTGGTTTATACTAACCTATCTCACGAGTTCTTGTTGAGTTTGTTTGTGAATGAAGCTTTTTATAAAAAGAGAAACCATGATATGAGAGGAATTAAGGAGACACAAAAGTTCAAGCTTGGGGATGCTTAATGGCACCCCAAGATTATATTTCAAGAAGTCTCAAGCATCTAAGCTTGGGGATGCCCCGGTAGGCATCCCACCTTTCTTCTTCGGTAATCATCGGTTAGTATCGGTTGAGCTTATGTTTTTAGTTCTTCACATGAGTTGTGCTATCCTTGCATTGTCATTTTATTTTGCTTTGCTTTCTGTTTGAATAAGATACCAAGATCTGAAATTCTTTAATGAGAGAGAGTCTTTGCATAGTTGCATAATTATTTAGCTACTCTTTGATCTTCACTTATATCTTTCGGAGTAGTTTGTCATTTGCTCTAATGATTCACTTATATCTTTTAGAGCACAACGGTGGTTATATTTTGTAGAAATTGCTAGTCTCTCATGCTTCACTTATATTATTTTGAGAGTCTTAAACAGCATGGTAATTTGAATGAAAACTATCATAGGAAGTGAATTGGATGCTATGATCAATTTGTTGCTTGATAATTGTTTTGAGATATAAAGGTAGTAATGTTAGGGTCATGCTAGTGGATAATTATGAAATTGAGAAATACTTTTGTTGAAGTTGGCAAGTTCCGTAGCATGCACGTATGGTAAAAGTTGTGTGACAAATTTGTTGCATGAGGTACTCTTTTGATTGTCTTCCTTATGAGTGGCAGTCGGGGACGAGTGATGGAATTCTTTCCTACCAATCTATCCCTCTTGGGGCATGCATAGTAGTACTTTTCTTCGAGGGCTAAGTATACTTTTGCAATAAGTATATGAGTTCTTTATGACTAATGTGAGTCCATGGGTATATGCACACTCATCCTTCCACTTTGCTAGCCTCTATTATTCCGCGCAACTTTCGCCGGTATCATGAACCCATTGTTTACCCTCCTCAAAATAGCCACCATACCTACCTATTATGGCATTTCCATAGCCATTCCGAGATATATTGCCATGCAACTTTCCATCGTTCCGTTTATTATGACACGTTTCATCATTGTCATATTGCTTTTTGCATGATCATGTAGTTGACATCGTATTTGTGGCAAGGCCACCTTCATAATTTTCATACATGTCGCTCTTGATTCATTGCATATCCCGATACACCGCCGAAGGTATTCATATAGAGTCATATCTTGTTCTAGCTTTGAGTTGTAATTCTTGAGATTTAAATCCATAAAAGTGTGATGATCTTCATTATTAGAGCATTGTCCCAGTGAGGAAAGAATGATGAAGACTATGATTCCCCCACAAGTCGGGATGAGAATTCGGAATTTATAAAAATAAAAGAGGCCAAAGAAGCCCACCAAAAAGAAAAAAATAGAAAAATTAAAAAAATAAAGAAAATATAAAATGAGAGAAAAAGAGAGAAGGGACAATTGCTAATATCTCTTTTTCCACACTTGTGCTTCAAAATAGCACCATGATCTTCATGATAGAGAGTCTCATATGTTGTCACTTTCATATACTAGTGGGAATTTTTCATTATAGAACTTGGCTTGTATATTCCAATGATGGGCTTCCTCAAAATTCCCTAGGTCTTCGTGAGCAAGCAAGTTGGATGCACACCAACTTAGTTTCTTTTGTTGAGCTTTCATATATTTATAGCTCTAGTGCATCCGTTGCATGGCAATCCCTACTCACTCACATTAATATCTATTGATGGGCATTTCCATAGCCCGTTGATACGCCTAGTTGATGTGAGACTATCTTCTCCCACTTTTTGTCCTCACAACCACCACCATTCATCACCATAGTGCTATGTCCATGGCTTGCGCTCATGTATTGCGTAAGAGTTGAAAAAACTGAAGCGCGTTAAAAAGTATGAAACAATTGCTCGGCTCGTCATCGGGGTTGTGCATGATGGGAGTATTTTGTGTAATGAAAATGAAGCATCGCCTAACTATATGATTTTGTAGGGATAAGCTTTCCTTGGCTATGCTATTTTGATAGGACATGATTATTTGTTAGTATGCTTTGAAGCATTATTATTTTTATGTTTTGTAAAGCTTTTATCTTGAACCATTTGGATCTGAACATTCATGCCACAATAAAGAGAAATTACATTGAGAATCATGCTAGGTAGCATGCCACAATAAAGAGAAATTACACCGACATGTGCCAACCCCTATGCATAGCATGATTCTCCGGTAGAAACTTTGGGGCACTCTTTGAAGTACTTTGTGTTGGTTGAATAGATGAATCTGAGATTGTGTGATGCATATCGTATAATCATGCCCATGGATACTTGAGGTGACAATGGAGTATCTAGGTGACATTAGGGTTTTGGTTGATTTGTGTCTTAAGGTGTTATTCTAGTACGAACTCTTTTATAGATCGATCCGAAAGAGTAACTTTGAGGTGGTTTCGTACCCTACCATAATCTCTTCGTTTGTTCTCCGCTACTAGTGGCTTTGGAGTGGCTCTTTGTTGCATGTTGAAGGATTGTTATATGATCTATCTATGTTATTATTGTTGAGAGAACTTGCACTAGTGAAAGTATGAACCCTAGGCCTTGTTTCCTACCATTGCAATACCATTTACGCTCACTTTTGCCATTAGTTACCTTGATGTTTTTATTATTTCAGATTACAAAAACCTATATCTACTATCTATTTTGCACTTGTATCACCATCTCTTCGCCGAACTAGTGCACCTATACAATTTACCATTGTACTGGGTGTGTTGGGGACACAAGAGACTCTTTGTTATTTGGTTGCAGGGTTGTTTGAGAGATACCATCTTCATCGTACGCCTCCTACGGATTAATAAACCTTAGGTCATCCAGTTGAGGGAAATTTGCTACTGTCCTACAAACCTGTGCACTTGCAGGCCCAACAACGTCTACAAGAAGAAGGTTGTGTAGTAGACATCACATAGTATTTTTCTTATAATTTTTGTAGTTGGGGAAGTATTGATACTCTTGCGTTCTTTACAGACTGTACTGTTTTGGCTGATTGTTGTTATGGTTGCATTGTTTGCATATGTTTGCTTGTCTAATGATTATATTTGAGGATATGATTATTAAATATGCAGAGACATTTAGTATGCAATGTGAATAATAGTTTTAGTGATTTGTTACAATAGAAGATGATGAGGTTTTTGCATTGTTTTATACTAACCTATCTCACGAGTTCTTGTTGAGTTTGTTGTGAATGAAGTTTTTGATAAAAAGAGAAACCATGATATGAGAGGAATTAAGGAGACATAAAAGCTCAAGCTTGGGGATGCCCAAGGCACCCCAAGATAATATTTCAGGAAGTCTCAAGCATCTAAGCTTGGGGATGCCCAAGGCACCCCAAGATAATATTTCAGGAAGTCTCAAGCATCTAAGCTTGGGGATGCCCCGGTAGGCATCCCACCTTTCCTCTTCAACAATTAACGGTTAGTATCGGTTGAACCTAAGTTTTTGCTTCTTCACATGAGTTGTGCTATCCTTGCAATGTCATTTTGTTTTGCTTTGCTTGTTGTTTGTATACAATACCAAGATCTGAAATTCTTAAATGGGAGAGAATCGTCACATAGTTACATAATTATTTAACTACTCATTGATCTTCACTTATATCTTTTTGGAGTAGTTTGCCATTTACTCGTATGCTTCACTTATACCCTATGAGTAAATGGTTGAATGAGTTGAATGTCATAAATCTGAAATTATATATGTTTCATTTGCTTACTCCATGGGGAGTAATGACTTCACATCTAAGAAGTAGAGGTTGTAAATTTATTGGAGGTTAGCAAGTATTGTATTGGTCATTTGAACAATTCATGAAAGAATATTGAAGGAAGAGAGATTTCACATATAAATATATTATCATAGACATCTTTTATAATTGTGAGCACTCATTAAGTATGACATGCTAAACAGTTGATGTTGGACAGGGAAGACAACGTAATGGGTTATGTTTTCTCACATCTCAGTTAAAGTATATTGTCATGGATCATTCAAACATGTTGAGCTTGCCTTCCCCCATGCTAGCCAAAATTCCTAGCACCAAGTAGAGATACTACTTGTGCTTCCAAATATCCTTAAACCCAGTTTTGCCATGAGAGTCCACCATATCTACCTATGGATTGAGTAAGATCCTTCAACTAAGTTGTCATCGGTGCAAGCAATAAAAATTGCTCTTTAAATATGCATGACTTATTAGTGCGGAGAAAATAAGCTTTGTACGATCTTGTTATGGAAGCAATAAAAGTGACGGACTGCATAATAAAGGTCCATATACAAGGGGCAATATAAAGTGATGTTCTTTCGCATTAAGATTTTGTGTATCCAACCCTAAAAGCGCATGACAACCTCTGCTTCCCTCTGCGAAGGACCTATCTTTTACTTTATGTCTTTTACTTTATGCAAGAGTCAAGGTGATCTTGACCTTTCCCTTTTTCATTTTATCCTTTGGCAAGCACTTTGTGTTAGGGTGATCCTGATATATATATATCCAATTGGATGTACGTTAGCATGAACTATTATTGTTGACATCACCCAAAGGTGAATACGTTTGGAGGCAACATTATAAGCCCCTATCTTTCTCAGTGTCTGATTAAAACTTCATAACCACAAGTATTGCGTGAGTGTTAGCAATTTTAGAAGACTACATGATAGTTGAGTATGTGAAGTTTGCTAAATCAAAGCTCTGACATAGACCCTTCTTGAAAATAAGATAAATTGCAATTGTTTGATGACTAAGAATGAAGTTTGCTAGTTTTTAAGAAAGTTTATGGTCTATGCTTTAACATGTGAATTGCTTGTTACTTTATCATGAAAAGTTTTATAAAATGAACTACTGTTATGACATATAAACATGCTAGAAAAGGTGATTGAAATTATCATTGATCAAACTTGTGCACCTGCTAGCATTCACACATCATAAATTCTTTCTTTTATCATTTACCTACTCGAGGACGAGCAGGAATTAAGCTTGGGGATGCTGATACGTCTCCAACGTATCTATAATTTATGAAGCATTCATGATATTTTATTATCTGTTTTGAATGATTACAGGCTTTATTATACACTTTTATATTACTTTTGGGACTAACCTATTAACCGGAGGCCCAGCCCATATTGTTGTTTTATTGTCTGTTTCAGTATTTCGAAGAAAAGGAATATCAAACGGAGTCCAAACGGAATGAAACCTTCGGCAGCGTGATTTTTTGGAAGAATATGATCCTGGAGACTTGGAGTTCACGTCAGAAGATCCTCGAGGAGGCCAGGAGATAGGAGGGCGCGCCCCCTGTCTCGTGGGCCCTCGAGCACCCCCCGACCGACTTCTTTCGCCTATATAGTCCCACGTACTCTAAAAACATCCAAGGAGAAGATAGATCGGCAGTTCTGCCGCCGCAAGCCTCTGTAGCCACCAAAAGTCAATCGGGACCCTATTCTAGCACCCTGCCGGAGGGGGGGATCCCTCACTGGTGGCCATCTTCATCATCCCGGCGCTCTCCATGACGAGGAGGGAGTAGTTCACCCTCGAGGCTGAGGGTATGTACCAGTAGCTATGTGTTTGATCTCTCTCTCTCTCTCGTGTTCCCTCTATGGCACGATCTTGATGTATCCCGAGCTTTGCTATTATAGTTGGATCTTATGATGTTTCTCCCCCCTCTACTCTTTTGTGATGAATTGTTTTCCCTTTGAAGTTATCTTATCGGATTGAGTCTTTAATGATTTGAGAACACTTGATGTATGTCTTGCCGTGCTTATATGTGGTGACAATGGGATATCATGTGCCACTTGATGTATGTTTTGGTGACCAACTTGCGGGTTCCGCCCATGAAACTATGCATAGGGGTTGGCACACGTTTTCGTCTTGACTCTCCGGTAGAAACTTTGGGGCACTCTTTGAAGTACTTTGTGTTGGTTGAATAGATGAATCTGAGATCGTGTGATGCATATCGTATAATCATGCCCACGGATAGTTGAGGTGACAATGGAGTATCTAGGTGACATTAGGCTTTTGGTTGATTTGTGTCTTAAGGTGTTATTGTAGTACGAACTCTTGAATAGATTGATCCGAAAGAATAACTTTGAGGTGGTTTCGTACCCTACCATAATCTCTTCGATTGTTCTCCACTATTAGTGGCTTTGGAGTGACTCTTTGTTGCATGTTGAGGGATTGTTATATGATCTATCTATGTTATTATTGTTGAGAGAACTTGCACTAGTGAAAGTATGAACCTTAGGCCTTGTTTCCTACCATTGCAATACTGTTTACGCTCACTTTTATCGCTTGCTACCTTGCTGTTTTTATAATTTAAGATTACAAATAACTTTATCTACCATCCATATTGTACTTGTATCACCATCTCTTCGCCGAACTAGTGCACCTATACAATTTACCATTGCATTGGGTGTGTTGGGGACACAAGAGACTCTTTGTTATTTGATTGCAGGGTTGTTTGAGAGAGACCATCTTCATTCTACGCCTCCCACGGATTGATAAACCTTAGGTCATCCACTTGAGAGAAATTTGCTACTGTCCTACAAACCTCTGCACTTGGAGGCCCAACAACGTCTACAAGAAGAAGGTTGTGTAGTAGACATCATGATCCTTTTTCCATCCATTCTATTGACACTCCATGCCATATCATGTGCAATTGGAATCTAACACATATTTCTCTGGAGAGAAAACCGAGTGGTTAAACAAGTGGATGATTAATTGAGCGTACATTTCCAGCAAAGTATAATAGGAGGACACAAAAATGCTAGTGTATATAATGGAACAATCACTAATTAATTGTCTCTTCCAAGAAGAAAAACGTGAAACAATTTTAGAAGCATGTTGACAAAAAGAAAAAAAATTGACCAATACCACATGAAACAAGATGCACAACAATTTTAGTAACATGTTAACAAAAAGACAAGAAGGGCCAACACCACAACAAAAGCATGTTAACAAAAAGAAAGATAAACAAGGACACCAACAAGAAACCTATTGCTTAATTAAGTCTTCATCTGACAGAGATAATAAATACATTCCACTCATAAAAGAACTTATCAACAAATTATCCTCCTAGTGGAAAGAGTTTACGCTAGTAGAGAGACATTCATGCAAACAGTGTCACAAAAACGAGTGCTAGCAAAGTTTAGAAAAGCTGGGCCTCACGATCTAGGTCTCCTTGATTGACCGGCACGCGTAGGCACAAAAAATGTTTACCAAAAACTGTTCGTATTGCCCCATATTTTGGCCTCAATTAAGATCCCGATGTCTCGGATCTACACAAAGGTAAACATCCTACAAGCATTAATCGACGTGTCTGTGCGATGCGACAACATGTGTGCTTGCATATGCTGCGCCTTCTCATACGTGGATTGAAACATCACAATGTGGCCCGTTCTGGCTCGATCATGCACCCGCCGTTCCGCTTGCTAACATGCCTCCGATGGCGCTGGAACGCCTCCATGATTGTGTCGTGTCCGGGTGGCACGCGTAGGGGCTTCCCGGCAACACTAACGCCGACGAGGCTACTGAGGTAGGTGATGAACCACTGTCAGTCGTTTGGTGCATGATGAGAATCTTGGTGTTCTTCATGAAAATTTGCAAGTGGTATGAAAATCTAAAAAAGGATTTTCCATACACAACCAAACGATAAGCTCAACAATGAGCTATGTATGCAGGAATTAACTTACTAAGAATAAAGCACATGTATTGTATGTGCCTTTAACTTTAGTATTCCATTCATGTCATCATAAGTTAATTCATGAGTATGGAGAGCAGCGATTTGGAGGACGAGCTCGCATGCTCCTGATTTGTAGACCAATGGAACAAGGTCACGTGGTGGCAGTAATTATGGACGGTGAAAATATTAGTTTGTATAGGGGGGCAGGAAAGGTGCAGGTAGAGTTGTGGGCCACTCTGTTCCTGACGGAGTTAACCAACGCCGTGAGGGCAACAACGATGATGTTTGCTAAAAAAAAGCAGCAATGATAGGACGCGTACACCCCCTTCACCAATGTGTGGCAGGAAAACAAAAGAAATCTTTTTTTTTTTTGCGGAGAAGTTGAATTGCTTTTTTTTGCGGGGAGTAGTTGAATTACTAATTGATCTAAAACTTGCCATGGACCAGGAAAAAGTAAATTGCCATGGCTGTGAAAACAAATTTCACATGTAAAAAATGTAGCCATGATGATAAAAAAAAACTCTGTGTGTTCTTTCTGTGTCTAAAATTTGACATGCTACATACAATTATTTTTTTGGCGAAAGATACGTTTGGTAAATTTGCCGTGATATAACAACGATTTTGACAAAAAAATCACATGAAAAATTGCCATGGTTTCTTACAAAAAACATTGCGAGTTAAAATTGCCATTATCCATGGCAACTTTGAGCGAAAATGTTCTATAGGTCAATGAAAAACTTAGAAGAAAATATTCCTAGATCATGGTAACTTATGGGGAGAATGTAATAGGCACATGGCAAATTTAGGAATTTTGTTCTTTTGAAAGGATGGCAAATTTAGGAATTTTGTTCTTTTAAAAGGATGGCAAATTTAGGAACTTGTCATGGGCACATGGCAAGTTTAGGGATGTTATTTCTGTAAAAAAAAAAAGCATGGCAACTATTGTAATTTGCCATGGGCACATGGCAAACTTAGGGAATTTTTTCATGAAATACATGGAAAATTTTAAATTTTCGTAATGCGCACATGGAAAGTTTAAAGAATTATGTTCTCTAAAATGATGGAAAATCTAGGAAATCTTCCATGGGCACATGGTAGTGTATGAATTTATTTCTCAAAAATATGGCATACATTTATTAATTTGCCATGCTAAAGAAGAGAAATTTATTAATTTGCCATCATATAGAAGAGAAATTTGACTACTAGAAATCAACGTATAAAATGGCACGCACATGCATGTTCTAAGAAGAAAAATATTCCAATTATTAATTACTTGAGTACTTTAGAATAAAAATGTTTTTTTGCCATTGTTACACACACACACACACACACACACACACACACACACACACACACACACACACAAATAGATTTAGGTACAAAAAAATAATACATGTGTGAATCTTTGTCAAATATTGAGTTAGGATTTTCGTGGGACAATGAAAAAAAATCTTCTACAAACCATGTCACGTTGTATAAGAAGAAGAAAAAGATCAAATTTCAACATGTTGTAACATATAAATAAGATAAAAGGTGCACGTCTGATACATTTTACTTTGCATGACATGATTGTGTATAGAATGTATATATGGAAGTCTCTACAATGAAAGGAAAGAGAGTAAACATTAAATCGGTCCAGGACGTCGTCACCACGTCCGGCAAACGTCTGTCCACTGTGCATGCGGGTCCCATCATCCCCACACAACCAAGTATCAGGATTTAAAAAGAACAGATACAATTGACAGAACCTGACGCGGCCCATATCCAGATGCGAACGAGCGCCCAGCGATTCCGAGACCATGCGAGCTCGTCCACTCTTGTGAATTTTCGAGATGAGTATCTTCTATATAAAAGCGTACAAGATATATATGCAAATCAAAAAAGCTATTCTTGGTAGCCACACTCTCGCTCAACATTTAACCTGGACAAAAAGGTATGTCAACGCTTGGTTGAGTGCAAACCAACAAGTTAGGTGCTCTAGCTAGCGTCGTAGACTATGTTCCTGCAAAGGGTATATCCGTGGAGATCGGCACGCACACTGTCATCATAGGAACCGATGCAGTGATATTTTTGAATCATACGCTTTACATATTTCTGCTGAGATATTTAAATAGAGACAAACATGCACATATATACACTATAACTCACTCAAGTGGAATAAATGAGCATAGGAAGGATTTTGATTCTATTTGTTTTATTTTTCTCTTAAGGGTGCATACCAATCTTCAAGCTAGAGTGAGATGAGATCACGGCGCCGTTTGTGTGTGGTGAACTCGAGGGCCATTTGCATATGCTGTCTGTGCGCACTATCTATGAACTGATTCTCACGGTGCTTCGACAAATAAATATGTACTACCTCCGTCCGGGTTTATTGGTCCCCATGGTATTTCGTGTCAAATTTTAACCATAGATTAAACTAACAAAATGTCCATGCATGTCACCAAACATTATATTTTAACTATGTTCAAATACGAATCCAATGAGATAATTTTTCTTGACATGCATTAACATTTTATTAGTTAAATTTTTAGTCAAAATTTGACACAAACTACAAAGAAGACCTATAAACCAGGACGGAGGTAGTAAGAAACTCCGTGTGTATGAGATGAGATGAGATGAGATGGGATGCCATGCCTAAAAGTGCCTCAATTCGCCAAACAAATTTGTGTGGCTGCTGCACCAGATCGCAATGAACTAGCACCGCTACGCATGTCAATTATCATGCATGTTCTTCTTTTCTTTTTGCGAAAAATTTATCATGCAGGTTCAATAGGGGTAAAGGCCGTGGCAAAGTTTGATGTCCAGTCAAACATTTTATGTGAGTATGTAATGATGTACGTAAAAGGGAAGCACTGCAGGTTTGTATTGTCAGCTGTGTCCAATGTGTTTAGATGAGACTATAATCTCCACTACCTATAGCATGGTTGGGCGGAAAGAAACCGGTAGAGTGGTCGTGCCGGAGTGGTTATCGGGCATGACTAGAAATCATGTGGGCTTTGCCCGCGCAGGTTCGAATCCTGCCGACCACGCTTCTTTTTATTTTGTCCTATGTTGAAGAAATTTTGAATCTCGCTCCGTCAGTGGACGTGTTGTCTCCAAAGCGAGTTTCTTTTTTTCTCTTTCATTATATCTCCGTCCGAAAATACTTGTCATCAAAATGAATAAAAGGGGATGTATCTAGATGTATTTTTATTTTAGATACATCCCCTCGGACGAAGGGAGTATGTTGTAGAAGACTATAGGATGCAACTAAATTGTATTCATCGGAGTCTGTTACAAAATATACAGACGGTGTCTTGCATGACAAGCCAACTAACCCCTACAATATCTCTGGAATTAGCTATATAAGGCTAGAGATAATAGGAGAATCAGCCGGAGAGATATCACGCTTCAACACCCCCTCTCAAGCAGCGATCGGTCGCGTCGGCGTCGGCGATGCAAAGACCGGAACGAAACTACTGAAATGCTGCAGTTGGCAACCCCTTGGTCATGATGTCGGCGAACTGTTGGGTAGTCGGTACATGAAGAACTCGAAGCTGACCCAACTGAACCTTTTCGCGCACAAAGTGAACATCAAGCTCAATGTCTTTTGTGCGCTTGTGCTGCACCGGATTAGCCGCGAGGTAGGTAGCCGACACGTTATCATTGAAGACCACAGTGGCTTTCGGAAGTGGAATCCGAAGCTCACGAAGAAGGTGACGAAGCCAACAAGTCTCTGCGACCACGTTGGCAACAGCTCGGTACTCAGCCTCGGCACTCGAACGGAAGACGGTACGCTGCCGTTTAGAGGACCAAGAGACAAGAGAGTCACCGAAGAAGACACAATATCCGGACGTGGAGCGTCGAGTGTCAGGACAGACAGCCCAATCCGCGTTAGTATAAGCAATAAGCTCAGTCGAGGCGGAGGCGCGGAGACGAAGACCGTAGGTTGGCGTGCTGCGAACGTACCGAAGAATGCGCTTGACCAAGGACCAGTGAACATCACGGGGCGAGTGCATATGCAAGCAAATTTGCTGCACAGCAAACTGGATGTCTGGCCTGGTGAGCGTAAGGTACTGAAGGGCGCCAACAATGCTGCGGTAGAGGGCGGCATCAGCAGCGGGCTAGCCAGCGGTGGCGGAGAGCTTCGGCTTGGCCTCGGCAGGCGTGGCGGACGGCTTGCAGTCAGTCATGCCGGCACGATCCAGAAGATCAAGAGTGTACTATCCCTGGTGAAGGAAGAACCCAGAGGCATCGCATTGCACATTAATGCCGAGGAAGAAGTGCAATGCACCTAGGTCCTTCGGTCGAAACTCAGAGCCAAGATGACCAATGATGTCGCGAAGAAGATCCTCTTGGGAGGCAGTGATGACAATATCATCGACGTAGAGCAGAAGCATAGCCACATGATCAGACCGATGGAGCACGAACAATGATGTGTCAAAGGTGGTGCTGCGAAAACCGAGACGACCCCCCCCCCCAGCATGGGTCAGCGTCGGCGTCGGCGATGCAAAGACCGGAACGAAACTCCTGACAGTTGGCAACCCCTTGGTCATGATGTCGGCGAACTGTTGGGTAGTCGGTACATGAAGAACTCGAAGCTGACCCAACTGAACCTTTTCGCGCACAAAGTGAACATCGAGCTCAATGTGTTTTGTGTGCTTGTGCTGCACCGGATTAGCCGCGAGGTAGGTAGCCGACACGTTATCATTGAAGACCACAGTGGCTTTCGGAAGTGGAATCCGAAGCTCACGAAGAAGGTGACGAAGCCAACAAGTCTCTGCGACCACGTTGGCAACAGCTAGGTACTCAGCCTCGGCACTCGAACGGAAGACGGTACGCTGCCGTTTAGAGGACCAAGAGACAAGAGAGTCACCGAAGAAGACACAATATCCGGACGTGGAGCGTCGAGTGTCAGGACAGACAGCCCAATCCGCGTTAGTATAAGCAATAAGCTCAGTCGAGGCGGAGGCGCGGAGACGAAGACCGTAGGTTGGCGTGCTGCGAACGTACCGAAGAATGCGCTTGACCAAGGACCAGTGAACATCACGGGGCGAGTGCATATGCAAGCAAATTTGCTGCACAGCAAACTGGATGTCTGGCCTGGTGAGCGTAAGGTACTGAAGGGCGCCAACAATGCTGCGGTAGAGGGCGGCATCAGCAGCGGGCTAGCCAGCGGTGGCGGAGAGCTTCGGCTTAGCCTCGGCAGGCGTGGCGGACGGCTTGCAGTCAGTCATGCCGGCACGATCCAGAAGATCAAGAGTGTACTATCCCTGGTGAAGGAAGAACCCAGAGGCATTGCATCGTGGTTCTCCGGCAGGGCTTCGCCAAGCACTACGGTGGAGGAGGAGGTGTTGGAGGAGGGAGAGGGCTGCGCCAGGGGAAGGGTGCGGCTGCCCTCTCTCTCTCTCTCTCTCTCTCTCACTATATATAGAGGGAAGGGAGGAAGGGGAGGCGCCCTAGGGTTCCCTAGGGGAGGGGCGGTGGCCATAGGGGAAACCCTAGATGGGTTTAGGCTCCCCCACCCCCTAGGAAACTTGCCCCCCAAGCCGGGAGGTGCGGCTGCCCTAGGGGTGGCGCCCCTACCTCTCCAGGTTACGTGAGATGGGGTGGGAGGGGCGCTCAGCCCCTTAGTGGGCTGATGTGCCCTCCCCTTGGCCCATAAGGCCCCCAAAGCTAGTCGGGCCTCCAAACCCCTTTCGACACGCTGGTCATCACCGGTACCCCGGAACAATTTCGGACTCCAATACCCTTCGTCCAATATACCGATCTTCACCTCCGGACCATTCTGGAGCTCCTCGTCATGTCCGGGATCTCATTCGGGACTCCGAACAACCTTCGGTAACCACATACTATTTCCCATAACAACTCTAGCGTCACCGAACCTTAAGTGTGTAGACCCTACGGGTTCGGGAACCATGCAGACATGACCGAGACGTTCTCCGGTCAATAACCAACAGCGGGATCTGGATACCCATGTTGGCTCCCACATGTTCCACGATGATCTCATCGGATGAACCACGATGTCAAGGATTCAAGCAATCCCGTATGCAATTCCCTTTGTCTAGCGGTATTGTACTTGCCCGAGATTCGATCGTCGGTATGCCGATACCTTGTTCAATCTCGTTACCGGCAAGTCTCTTTACTCGTTCTGTAACACATCATCCCGTGATCAACCCCTTGGTCACATTGTGCATATTATGATGATGTCCTACCGAGTGGGCCCATAGATACCTCTCCGTCACACGGAGTGACAAATCCCAGTCTCGATTCGTGCCAACCCAATGACACTTTCGGAGATACCGTAGTGCACCTTTATAGCCACCCGATTCGTTGTGACGTTTGGTACACCCAAAGCATTCCTACGGTATCCGGAGTTGCACAATCTCATGGTCTAAGGAAATGATACTTGACATTAGAAAAGCTTTAGCATACTGAACTACGATCTTTGTGCTAGGCTTAGGATTGGGTCTTGTCCATCACATCATTCTCCTAATGATGTGATCCCGTTATCAACGACATCCAATGTCCATGGTCAGAAACCGTAACCATCTATCGATCAACGAGCTAGTCAACTAGAGGCTTACTAGGGACATGGTGTTGTCTATGTACCCACACATGTATCTGAGTTTCCTATCAATACAATTATAGCATGGATAATAAACGATTATCATGAATAAGGAAATATAATAATAATAACTAATTTATTATTGCCTCTAGGGCATATTTCCAATAGTCTCCCACTTGCACTAGAGTCAATAATCTAGTTCACATCGCCATGTGATTAACACTCATAGGTCACATCGCCATGTGACCCACATCCAAAGAGTTTACTAGTGTCACTAAACTAGTTCACAACATCATGTGATTAAGACTCAATGAGTTCTGGGGTTTGATCATGTTTGCTTGTGAGAGAGGTTTTAGTCAACGGGTCTGCAACATTCAGATCCGTATGTACTTCACAAATCTCTAGGTCATATTGTAAATGCTACTTCCACGCTCCACTTGGAGCTATTCCAAATGGTTGCTCCACTATACGTATCCGGTTTGCTACTCAGAGTCATTCGGATAGGTGTTAAAGCTTGCATCGACGTAACCCTTTACGCCAAACTCTTTATCACCTCCATAATCGAGAAACATGTCCTTATTTACTCCAAGGACAATTTTGACATTGTCCAATGATCCATTCTGGATCATTCTTGTACCCCTTGACTGACTCATGGCAAGGCACACTTCCGGTGCGGTACACAGCATAGCATACTATAGAGCCTACGTCTAAAGCATAGGGGATGACCTTCGTCCTTTCTCTCTCTTCTGCCGTGGTCGAGCTTTAACTCTTAACTTCATACCTTACAACTCAGGCAAGAACTCCTTCTTTGACTGATCCATCTTGAACACCTTCAAGATCATGTCAAGGTATGTGCTCATTTGAAAGTACCATTTAGCGGTTTTTTATCTATCCCCATAGATCTTGATGCTCAATGTTCAAGCAGCTTAATCCAGGTTTTCTATTGAAAAACACTTTTCAAATAACCCTATATGCTTTCCGGAAATTCTACATCATTTCTGATCAACAATATGTCAACAACATATACTCATCAGAAATTCTATAGTGCTCCCACCCACTTCTTTGGAAATACAAGTTTCTCATAAACTTTGTACAACCCCAAAATCTTTGATCATCTCATCAAAGCATACATTCCAACTCCGAGATGCTTACTCCAGTCCTTAGAAGGATCTCTGGAGCTTTGCATACTTGTTAGCGTCTTTCAGGATTGTCAAAACCTTTCTGGTTGTATCACATACAACCTTTCCTCAAGAAAATTGTCGAGGAAACAATGTTTTGACATCCTATCTGCAAGATTTCATAAACAATGCAAGAATCGCTAATCCAATTCCAACAGACTCTTAGCATCGCTATGGTGAGAAAGCCTCACCGTAGTCAACTCCTTGAATCTTGTCGGAAAACATCTTGACGACAAGTCGAGCTTCTTAATGGTGATACTTACCATCATTGTCATCTTCCTTTTAAAATCCATCTGCACCCAATAGCCTTCGACCATCAAGCAGTTCTTCCAAAGTCTACACTTTGTTTTCATACATGGATCCTCTCTCGGATTTTATGGCCTCGAGCCATTTGTCGGTATCCGGGCCCACCATCGCTTCTCCATAGCTCGTAGGTTCATTGTTGTCTAGCAACATGACCTTCAAGACATGATTACTGTACCACTATGAAGTAGTACGCATCCTCTTCACCCTACAAGGTTCGGTAGTGACTTGATTCGAAGTTTCATGATCACTATCATCAACTTCCACTTCAATTGGTATAGGTGCCACAGGAACAACTTCCTGTGCCCTGCTACACACTGGTTGAAGTGATGGTTCAATAACCTCAACAAGTCCCCACCATCCTCCCACTCAATTCTTTCGAGAGAAACTTTTCCTCGAGAAAGGACCCGTTTCTAGAAACAATCCCTATTGCTTTCGGATCTGAATTAGGAGGTATACCCAACTGTTTTGGGTGTCCTATGAAGATGCATTTTATCCGCTTTGGGTTCGAGCTTATCAACCTGAAACTTTTCACATAAGCATCGCAGCCCCAAACTTTTAAGAAACGACAACTTAGGTTTCTCCAAACCATAGTTCAAACGGTGTCGTCTCAACGGAATTATGTGGTGCCCTATTAAAGTGAGTGTGGTTGTCTCTAATGCCTAACCCATGAACGATAGTGGTAGTTCGATAAGATACATCATGGTACGCACCATATCCAATAGGGTGCAACTATGATGTTCGGACACACCATCACACTATGGTGTTCCAGGTGGTATTAATTGTGAAACAATTTCCACAATGTCTTAATAGCGTGCCAAAGCTCCTAACTCAGATACTCATCTCCATGATCATATCATAGACATTTTATCCTCTTGTCACGATGATCTTCAACTTCACTCTGAAATTACTTGAACCATTCAATAATTCAGACTTGTGTTTCATCAAGTAAATATACTCGGTATCTACTCAAATCATTTGTGAACATAACGATATCCACTGCGTACCTCAGCACTCATTGGACTGCACACATCAAAATGTATTACTTCCAACAAGTTGCTTTCTTGTTCCATCTTACTGAAAACGAGGCCTTTCGGTCATCTTGCCCATGTGGTATGATTTGCATGTCTCAAGTGATTCAAAATCAAGTGAGTCCAAACGATCCATTTGCATGGAGTTTCTTCATGCATATACACCAATAGACATGGTTCGCATGTCTCAAACTTTTCAAAAACGAGTGAGTCCAAAGATCCATCAACATGGAGCTTCTTCATACGTTTTATACCAATATGACTTACATGGCAGTGCCACAAGTAGGTGGTACTATCATTACTATCTTATATCTTTTGGCATGAACATGTGTATCACTACGATCGAGATTTAATAAACCATTCATTTTAGGTGCAAGACCATTGAAGGTATTATTCAAATAAACAGAGTAACCATTATTCTCCTTAAATGAATAACCGTATTGCGATAGACATAATCCAATCATGTCTATGCTCAACGCAAACACCAAATAACAATTATTTAGGTTTAACACCAATCTCGAAGGTAGAGGGAGCGTGCGATGCTTGATCATATCAACCTTGGAAACACTTCCAACACATATAGTCAGCTCACCTTTAGCTAGTCTCCTTTTATTCCGTAGCTTTTATTTCGAGTTACTAGCACTTAGCAACTGAACCGATATCTAATACTCTGGTGCTACTAGGAGTACTAGTAAAGTACACCTTAACATAATGTATATCCAATATACTTCCGTCGACCTTGCCTGCCTTCTTATCTACCAAGTATCTAGGGTGGTTCTGCTTTAGTGTCCGTTCCTCTCATTACAGAAGCACTTAGTCTCGGGTTTGGGTTCAACCTTGGGTTTTCACTGGAGCAGCAACTGTTTTGCCGTTTCATGAAGTATCCCTTCTTGCCCTTGCCCTTCTTGAAACTAGTGGTTTTACTAACCATCAACAATTGATGCTCCTACTTGACTTCTACTTTCGCGGCGTCAAACATCACGAATACTTCAAGGATCATCATATCTATCCCTAATATGTTATAGTTCATCACGAAGCTCTACTAGCTTGGTGGCAATGACTTTGGAGAAACATCACTATCTCATCTGGAAGATTAACTCCCACTCAATTCAAGTGATTTTTGTACCCAGACAATCTGAGTACAAGCTCAATGATTGAGCTTTTCTCCCTTAGTTTGTAGGCCAAGAAGCTCGTCGGAGGTCTTATACCTCTTGACGTGGGCACGAGCCAGAAATCCCAATTTCAGCCCTCGAAACATCTCAGATGTTTCGCGACGTTTAGAAATCGTCTTCGGTGCCTTAACTCTAAACCATTTAACATTACTGAACTATCACGTAGTTATCAAAACGTGTATGTCAGATGTTCGCAGCATCCACAGACGACGTTCGAGGTTCAGCACACTGAGCGGTGCATTAAGGACATAAGCCTTCTTCCAAGCAACGAGGACAATCCTCAGTTTACGGACTTAGTCCGCATAATCGCTACTATCATATTTCAACTAAATTTTCTCTAGGAACATTTCTAAACAGTAGGACTAAAGCGCGAGCTTACGACATAATTAGCAAAGACCTTTTGACTATGTTCAGGATAATTAAGTTCATCTTATGAACTCCCACTCAGATAGACATCCCTCTTAGTCATCTAAGTGATTACATGATCCGAGTCAACTAGGCCGTTTCCGATCATCACGTGAGACAGACTAGTCATCATCGGTGAACATCTTCATGTTGATCGTATCAACCATACGAATCATGCTCGACCTTTCGGTCTCTTGTGTTCCGAGGCCATGTCTGTACATGCTAGGCTCGTCAAGTCAACCTAAGTGTTTCGCGTGTGTAAATCTGTCTTACACCCGTTGTATGTGAACGTTAGAATCTATCACACCCGATCATCATGTGGTGCTTCGAAACAACGAACTTTCGCAACGGTGCACAGTTAGGAGGAACACTTTCTTGAAATTTTAATGAGGGATCATCTTATTTACTACCGTCGTTCTAAGCAAATAAGATGCATAAACATGATAAACATCACATGGAATCAAAAAGTGACATGATATGGCCAATATCATTTTGCTCCTTTTGATCTCCATCTTTGGGGCTCCATGATCATCATCGTCACTGGCATGACACCATGATCTCCATCATCGTGTCTCCATGAAGTTGTCTCGCCAACTATTACTTCTACTACTATGGCTAACGGTTTAGCAATGAAGTAAAGTAATTACATGGCGTTATTCAGTGACACGCATGTCATACAATAAATAAAGACAACTCCTATAGCTCATGCCGGTTGTCATACTCATCAACATGCAAGTCGTGATTCCTATTACAAGAACATGATCAATCTCATACATCACATATCATTCATCACATTCTTTTTGGCCATATCACATCACATAGCATACCCTGCAAAAACAAGTTAGACGTCCTCTAATTGTTGTTTGCATGTTTTACGTGGCTGCTATGGGTTTCTAGCAAGAACGTTTCTTACCTACGCAAAACCACAACGTGATATGTCAATTGCTATTTACCCTTCATAAGGACCCTTTTCATCGAATCCGATCCGACTAAAGTGGGAGACACTGGCACCCGCTAGCCACCTTATGCAACAAGTGCATGTCAGTCGGTGGAACCTGTCTCACGTAAGTGTACGTGTAAGGTCGGTCCGGGCCGCTTCATCCCACAATACCGTCGAAACAAGATTGGACTAGTAACGGTAAGCATATTGAACAAAATCAACGCCCACAACAACTTGTGTTCTACTCGTGCATAGAATCTACGCAATAGACCTAGCTCATGATGCCACTGTTGGGGAACGTAGCAGAAATTCAAAATTTTCTACGCATCACCAAGATCAATCTATGGAGATTCTAGCAACAAGAGAGGGAGAGGATGAGTGAATCTACATACCCTTGTAGATCGCTAAGCGGAAGCGTTCAAGAGAACGGGGATGAAGGAGTCGTACTCGCAGCGATTCAGATCGCGGTTGATTCCGATCTAAGCACCGAACAACGGTGCCTCCGCGTTTAACACACGTACAGCCCGCGGACGTCTCCTCCTTGATCCAGCAAGGGGAGAGGAGAAGTTGAGGGAGAACTCCGACAGCACTACGACATGGTGGTGATGTAGCTCGTGGTTCTCCGGCAGGGCTTCGCCAAGCACTACGGAGGAGGAGGAGGTGTTGGAGGAGGGAGAAGGCTGCGCCAGGGGAAGGATGCGGCTGCCCTCTCTCTCTCTCTCTCACTATATATAGAGGGAAGGGAGGAAGGGGAGGCGCCCTAGAGTTCCCTAGGGGAGGGGCGGCGGCCATAGGGGAAACCCTAGATGGGTTTTGGCGCCCCCACCGCCTAGGAAACTTGCCCCCCAAGCCGGGAGGGGCGGCTGCCCTAGGGGTGGCGCCCCCACCTCTCCAGGTTACGTGAGATGGGGTGGGAGGGGCGCTCAGCCAGTTAGTGGGCTGATGTGCCCTCTCCCCTTGGCCCATAAGGCCCCCCAAAGCTTATCGGGGCCTCCGAAACCCCTTTCAGACACGCTGGTCATCACCTGGTACCCCCCACCCCCGAACAATTCCGGACTCCAATACCCTTCGTCCAATATACCGATCTTCACCTCCGGACCATTCCGGAGCTCCTCCTCATGTCCGGAATCTCATTCGGGACTCCGAACAACCTTCGGTAACTACATACTATTTACCATAACAACTCTAGCGTCACCAAACCTTAAGTGTGTAGACCCTACGGGTTCGGGAACCATGCAGACATGACCGAGACGTTCTCCGGTCAATAACCAACAGCGGGATCTGGATACCCATGTTGGCTCCCACATGTTCCACAATGATCTCATCGGATGAACCACGATGTCAAGGATTCAAGCAATCCCGTATGCAATTCCCTTTGTCTAGCGGTATTGTACTTGCCCGAGATTCGATCGTCGGTATGCCGATACCTTGTTCAATCTCGTTACCGGCAAGTCTATTTACTCATTCCGTAACACATCATCCCGTGATCAACCCCTTGGTCACATTGTACACATTATGATGATGTCCTACCGAGTGGGCCCAGAGATACCTCTCCGTCACACGGAGTGACAAATCCCAGTCTTGATTCGTGCCAACCCAATAGACACTTTCAGAGATACCCGTAGTGCACCTTTATAGCCACCCAGTTACGTTGTGACATTTGGTACACCCAAAGCATTCCTACGGTATCCGGGAGTTGCACAATCTCATGGTCTAAGGAAATGGTACTTGACATTAGAAAAGCTTTAGCATACGAACTACACGATCTTTGTGCTAGGCTTAGGATTGGGTCTTGTCCATCACATCATTCTCCTAATGATGTGGTCCCGTTATCAACGACATCCAATGTCCATGCTCAGGAAACCGTAATCATCTATTGATCAACGAGCTAGTCAACTAGAGGCTTACTAGGGACATGGTGTTGTCTATGTACCCACACATGTATCTGAGTTTCCTATCAATACAATTATAGCATGGATAATAAACGATTATCATGAATAAGGAAATATAATAATAATAACTAATTTATTATTGCCTCTAGGGCATATTTCCAATAGGCAGACATCATCCGGACGATGAGGGTCAACGAACCCGGCCGGCTGCTGATAGAGAACCCGCTCTTGAAGATGGTCGTACGAAAAGGCGTTGTTGATGTCGAGCTGATGTACGGGCCAGCGACGAGAGGCGGCCAGCTGGAGGACAACACGGATCGTGGCGGGTTTGACAACCGGAGAGAACATCTCGGAGAAGTCAACAGCGGCACGTTGTGCAAAGCCACGCACATCCAGCGAGCCTTGTACCTATCGAGAGAACCGTCCAGGAGGAGTTTGTGACGAAAAACCCACTTGCCGGAGATGATGTTCGCTCCAGGAGGACGCGGAACAAGATTCCATGTCCGGTTGGCGACAAGAGCATCATACTCAGCGCGCATAGCGGCGGTCCAATGCGGATCACAACGCATAACGCACCGAGCACGGAACCGGAGAGATGGTCGTGACGCTGAGGTTGTGGTAGCGCAGGTTCGGCTGATACACCCCAGCCTTGGCACACGTCACCATGGACTGGTGAGGCGGCAGGGGAGGTGGGTATGGACCGCGTCGAGGGGCCACAACCGGCGGCTCAGACAATGAAGAGGACGCGGGCGAGGCCGGTGGCGTGGCTGGCAAGGCGCCAAAGGGCCCGGCAGGGGATGGCGACGAAGGCACCGACGGAGCCGAGACGACCGACTCTTCCTGAGCCGGCGAGGAGGACCGTGAGACAAGCGGAGACCCATGCGAGGTCGGGGACAAAACCCCTGAGGGCCCGGCCTGGGGCGAGGACGGGAGCAGGGTAGGTCCGGAGGAGGCCAGCTCCTCTAGAGCCGAGAGGAGAGGGCCCAGTGAGACCCGGGAGGCCGGCTCCTCTTGAGTCGGCGAGGGGGACGCCAAGGGCAGTGAGGCCACGAC
The DNA here is from genome assembly GCA_021605205.1 of Aegilops longissima. Lineage (NCBI taxonomy): Eukaryota > Viridiplantae > Streptophyta > Magnoliopsida > Poales > Poaceae > Aegilops > Aegilops longissima. The sequence continues at coordinate 712,260,319 of CM038680.1, read as the reverse complement.
CGAGGACGAGGAGTCCGATGTGGTCGCAGTCATGCCCAAGCGACAGGGTGGAGGGAGCCTAAGGGCTCCGCGAACCCATCGAGGAGGGGCGTCCGGAGAGGGCGCAGCGCCGAGACCTGCTGAAAAGGAAAAACAACCTCATCAAAATAAATGTGCGGAGACACGATCACATGATGGGACTCCGGTTCATAACAGCGGAAGCCTTTGGTGTTGGGTTGATACCCAAGGAAGACACAGGCAAGAGAGCGAGGTGCTAACTTGTGCGGCGCTGTGGCTGTGATATTAGGATAACAAAGGCAACCAAAGACATGGAGATCATCATATGACGGAGGTGACCCGAATAGGACACGATGAGGGGTGTAGTTCCACCGGGTTTTACAAGGCCGGATGTTGAGAAGAAGCATAGTTGTGGAAAGAGCATCGGGCCAAAACCGGGCAGGCATATGCGCGTGGAAGAGCAGAGCGCGAACGCTCTCATTGAGCATGCGAAGAACACGTTCGACACGACCGTTTTGCTGAGATGTATATGGACATGTAAGACGAAAGATAGTGCCATGAGTGGATAAAAGAGTGCGAATAGCAAGGTTATCAAATTCCTTCTCGTTGTCCGTTTGGAGATGAGCAATGGTGCGATGAAAATGGGTGGCAACATAAGCATAGAAAGCATGAAGTGTTGAGGCGACGTCGGATTTGCGGCGTAACGGAAAGGTCCAAGTGAAATTAGAGAAATCATCCAAAATCACAAGGTAATATGATAAACCCAAATTGCTAGGTGTTGGGGAACGTAGTAATTTCAAAAAAATTCCTACGCACACGCAAGATCATGGTGATGTATAGCAACGAGAGGGGAGAGTGTTGTCCACGTACCCTCGTAGACCGTAAGCGGAAGCGTTATGACAACGCGGTTGATGTAGTCGTACGTCTTCACAATCCGACTGATCCAAGTACCGAATGTACAGCACCTCTGAGTTCAGCACATGTTCAGCTCAATGACGATCACCGGACTCCGATCCAGCAGGGTGTCGGGGATGAGTTCCGTCAGCACGACGGCGTGGTGACGATGATGATGTTCTACCGACGCAGGGCTTCGCCTAAGCACCGCAACGATATGACCGAGGTGGAATATGGTGGAGGGGGGCACCGCACACGGCTAAGGAACGATCACGAAGATCAACTTGTGTGTCTATGGGGTGCCCCTGCCCCCGTATATAAAGGAGTGGAGGAGGGGGAGGGCCGGCCCTCTCTATGGCGCGCCCTAGGGGAGTCCTACTCCCACCGGGAGTAGGATTCCCCCTTTCCTAGTAGAACTAGGAGCCCTTCCAAGTAGTAGGAGTAGGAGGGAAGGAAAGGGAAGGGAAAAGGAGAAGGAAGGAAGGGGGCCCCCCCTCCCTAGTCCAATTCAGACTAGCCCATGGGAAGGGGTGCGGCCACCCTTTGAGGCCTTTCTCTCCTTTTCCCGTATGGTCCATTAAGGCCCAATACGAATTCCCGTAACTCCCGGGTACTCCCGAAAATACCCGAATCACTCGGAACCTTTCCGATGTCCGAATATAGTCGTCCAATATATCGATCTTTACGTCTCGACCATTTCGAGACTCCTCGTCATGTCCCCGATCTCATCCGGTACTCCGAACTCCTTCGGTGCATCAAAACTCATAAACTCATAATAAAACTGTCATCGAAACCGTAAGCATGCGGACCCTACGGGTTCGAGAACTATGTAGACATGACCGAGACATGTCTCCGGTCAATAACCAATAGCGGAACCTGGATGCTCATATTGGCTCCTACATATTCTATAAAGATTGTCGGTGTCAAAACCGGCGGATCTTGGGTAGGGGGTCCCGAACTGTGCGTCTAGGCGGATGGTAACAGGAGACAAGGGACACGATGTTTTTACCCAGGTTCGGGCCCTCTCGATGGAGGTAATACCCTACTCCTGCTTGATTAATATTGATGATATGGGTAGTACAAGAGTAGATCTACCACGAGATCAAGGAGGCTAAACCCTAGAAGCTAGCCTATAGTATGATTGTTGTTTATTGTATATGTGTCGACTAGCCTGGCCCTGGTTTATATAATGCACCAGAGGCCTAGGATAACAAGAGTCCTAGCCGAATACGCCGGTGGGGGAGGAGTCCTTGTCTTGATCACCAAGTCTTGTGGAATCTTCCTTGTATGCGGCACCTGTCCGGACGGGCCCATGAGTATGCGGCCCTGGGGGTCCTCGGCCCAATCTAACCGATTGGGGGACGACGTGGTGAGTACCCCCTAGTCTAGGACATCGTCAGTAGCCCCCTGAACCGGTCTTCAAGTTAGGGACGCTCCTCGATTCTTCCGAACTGTTCTTCATCTTCGGTTGCCGGTCTTGAAAACTGGTTCGACAAATCTTCTCATCTTCGATCTTGAGGATCGCCGAAATGCATTCGGCGAGTTTATACGTCGGGTATCCGAGGAGCCCCTTTAAGTTTTCGGCCTTTATCAATGCCTTGTTATTTTTATGCCACACCTTGGGTTTGAAGTTGTTCCCGGGCAGCAGCGTCCTCTTGCGTCCAAGCTCCAACGCCGGACTGCATTCGAGGTATCTTTTGCAGCCGAGCACCAACGCCGGACCGCTTCCCAGCTCTAACGTTGGAATGTATCCGAGCTCCAACGCCGGACTGTATCCGAGCTCCAACGCCGGACTATGTGTCCGAGCTCCAACGCCGGACTATGTATCCGAGCTCCAACGCCGGACTGTATCCGCGCTCCAACGCCGGACTATGTGTCTGAGCTCCAACGCCGGACTATGTGTCTGAGCTCCAACGCCGGACTATGTGTCCGAGCTCCAACGCCGGACTATGTATCCGAGGTGTCGTAAATCACCTTGGTTCAAAGAAGTTTGAAGGAGTTTAGCCGAGCTTAATGCCGAAAATGCCCTCTAAGGAGCCAGCCACTTGCATCCGGACTATATGCCGAATTGCTTCCGAGGTGGTGCACCACTCTGAATGTGGGCTGATTTTTGGTCAATATTTTATATTGATGCAATTTATTCTCTGACGAGATATATAGCAATTAGCCCTCAAGGTGTGTATCGGTCTAAAACCCGAGATGCACCTGAAGGATGACATAAGACCGCTGATCCCAAAGAATCACGAGACTCAAAGTTGATTTGCAAAATCGGTCCGAGGATCAAGTCCTAGCTCGGCAGAATACTTCGGGACACGAAAAGCGGCGTGCTCAGTCCTCAAGACTCAGGTTGGGTGTGGCCGACCAACCTGAGGATCAAAATCTCCTCGGAGACTGTATTACACTTAAATTTTCTGCATTGGTCATGCAATGCAGTAGCCCCCGAGACACTAGTCGGGTGGCAACGCCAGATCAGGGGATCGATGTGCCCCTTTAATATTTGTAAATAATAAGCCCGAAGCCCAGTAGCCCCCGAGCCTTAATGCGGGCACGGGTGGCCGAATTAAGGATCGATATCCATAGTAAAATCACAAATTATGTGGAATGACTCAATGTATCCAAGTACTTTATGCCATTAATGCTCGCATCCGCATTGTACAAAACTTTGTTGACCGACCATCGGCTTCAACCTCCTCGGCCAGTAGCCGAGGAGTGTTTGTCCTACTTTATAAAGCCTTTATGAGGGCAAAGATTTACGACAAACAAGGCAATCTGACCATACGGTTTTATAAACAAAGGTACGCTGAGAGATATGTTATATTACTGTTTAACAGAAGAAATGTCTTTCAAAGAAAATAGTCCCGCTATCGGTTCCTTTCTTTGGGTTGTCATGCTAAGCATGATCATGAAACCTCAGCTCCAATGTAAGAGCAAAATATTGAGTATTTAGTTTGGGAAGGTGCACCCAACAGACTCCTTTGGGTATTCTATGAAGACGCACTTCTCCGATCTGGGTTTGAGCTTATCAGGTTGAAACCTTTTTCACATAAGCATCACAACTCCAAACTTTAAGAAACGACAGCTTAGGTTTATTGCTAAACCATAGTTCATACGATGTTGTCTCAACGGATTTAGATGGTTCCCTATTTAAAGTAAATGTAGCTATCTCTAATGCATAACCCCAAAACGATAGCGGTAAATCAGTAAGAGACATCATAGATCGCACCATATCTAGTAAAGTACGATTACGATGTTCGGACACACCATTACACTGTGGTGTTCCAGGTGGCGTGAGTAGTGAAACTATTTCACATTGTTTTAACTGAAGGCCAAACTCGTAACTCAAATATTCTCCTCTATGATCAGATTGTAGAAACTTTATTTTCTTATTACGATGATTCTCCACTTCACTCTGAAATTCTTTGAACTTTTCAAATGTTTCAGACTTGTGTTTCATTAAGTAGATATACTCATATCTGCTCAAATCATTTGTGAAGTCAGAAAATAATGATACTCGCCACGAGCATCAATACTCATTGGACCGCATACATCGGTATGTATTATTTCCAACAAGTCAGTATCTCGTTCCATTGTTCCGGAGAACGGAGTTTTAGTCATCTTGCCAAAAAGGCACGGTTCGCAAGCATCAAATGATTCATAACCAAGTGATTCCGAAAATCCATCTTTATGGAGTTTCTTCATGCGCTTTACACTGATATGACCCAAACGGCAGTGCCACAAATAAGTTGCACTATCATTATTAACTTTGCATCTTTTGGCATTAATATTATGAATATGTGTATTACTACGATCGAGATCCAACAAACTATTTTCATTGGGTGTATGACCATTGAAGGTTTTATTCATGTAAACAGAATAACAATTATTCTCTGACTTTAAATGAATAACCGTATCGCAATAAACATGATCAAATCATATTCATGCTCAACGCAAATCCCAAATAACATTTATTTAGGTTTAACACTAATCCCGAAAGTATAGGGAGTGTGCGATCATGATCATATCAATCTTGGAACTACTTCCAACACTCATCGTCATTTCCCCTTCAACTAGTCTCCGTTTATTCTGTAACTCCTATTTCGAGTTGCTAATCTTAGCAACCAAACAAGTATCAAATACTCAGGGGCTACTATAAACACTAGTAAGGTACACATCAATAATATGTATATCAAATATACCCTTGTTCACTTTGCCACCCTTCTTATCTACCAAATATTCAGGGCATTTCCGCTTCCAGTGATCATTTCCTTTGCAGTAGAAGCACTCAGTTTCAGGCTTTGGTCCAGCTTTGGGCTTCTTCGCGGGAGTGACAACTTGCTTGTCATTCTACTTGAAGTTCCCTTTCTTTCCCTTTGCCCTTTTCTTGAAACTAGTGGTCTTGTCAATCATCAACACTTGATGCTCTTTTCTTGATTTCTACCTTCGTCGATTTCAACATCACGAAGAGCTCGGGAATCGTTTTCGTCATCCCTTGCATACCATCACAAAGTTCTAGTAACTTGGTGATGGTGACTAGAGAACTCTGTCAATCACTATCTTATCTGGAAGATTAACTCCCACTTGATTCAAGCGATTGTAGTACCCAGACAATCTAAGCACATGCTCACTAGTTGAGCGATTCTCCTCCATCTTTTAGCTATAGAACTTGTTGGAGATTTCCTATCTCTCAACTCGGGTATTTGCTTGAAATATTAACTTCAATTCCTGGAACATCTCATATGGTCCATGACGTTCAAAACATCTTTGAAGTCCCGATTCTAAGCCGTTAAGCATGGTGCACTAAACTATCAAGTAGTCATCATATTGAGCTAGCCAAACGTTCATAACGTCTGCATCTACTCCTGCAATCGGTCTGTCACCTAGCGGTGCATTAATGACATAATTCTTCTATGCAGCAATGAGGATAAACCTTAGATCACGGATCCAATCCGCATCATTGCTACTAACATCTTTCAACACAAATTTCTCTAGGAACGTATCAAAATAAACATATGAAAGCAACAACACGAGCTATTGATCTACAACATAATTTGCAAAATACTACCAGGACTAAGTTCATGATAAATTTAAGTTCAATTAATCATATTACTTAAGAACTCCCACTTAGACAGACATCTCTCTAGTCATCTAAGTGATCACGTGATCCAAATCAACTAAACCATGTCCGATCATCACGTGAGATGGAGTAGTTTTCAATGGTGAACATCACTATGTTGATCATATCTACTATATGATTCACGCTCGACCTTTCAGTCTCCGTGTTCCGAGGCCATATTTGTATATGCTAGGCTCGTCAAGTTTAACCTGAGTATTCCGCGTGTGCAACTGTTTCGCACCCGTTGTATTTGAACGTAGAGCCTATCACACCCGATCATCACGTGGTGTCTCAGACGAAGAACTTTCATAGCGGTGCATACTCGGGAGAAAACTTCTTGATAATTAGTGAGAGATCATCTTAAAATGCTACCGTCAACCAAAGCAAGATAAGATGCATAAAGGATAAACATCACATGCAATCAATATAAGTGATATGATATGGCCATCATCATCTTGTGCTTGTGATCTCCATCTCCGAAGCACCGTCGTGATCACCATCGTCACCGGCGCGACACCTTGATCTCCATCGTAGCATCGTTGTCGTCTCGCCAAACTTATGCTTTTACGACTATCGCTACCGCTTAGTGATAAAGTAAAGCATTACAGGGCGATTGCATTGCATACAATAAAGCGACAACCATATGGCTCCTGCCAGTTGCCGATAACTAGGTTACAAAACATGAACATCTCATATAATAAAATATAGCATCACGTCTTGACTATATCACATCACAACATGCCCTGCAAAAACAAGTTAGACGTCCTCTATTTTGTTGTTGCAAGTTTTACGTGGCTGCTACGGGCTGAGCAAGAACCGTTCTTACCTACGCATCAAAACCACAACGATAGTTCGTCAAGTTAGTGCTGTTTTAACCTTCGCAAGGACCGGGCGTAGCCACACTTGGTTCAACTAAAGTTGGAGAAACAGACACCCGCCAGCCACCTGTGTGCAAAGCACGTCGGTAGAACCAGTCTCGCGTAAGCGTACGCGTAATGTCGGTCCGGGCCGCTTCATCCAACAATACCGCCGAACCAAAGTATGACATGCTGGTAAGCAGTATGACTTGTATCGCCCACAACTCACTTGTGTTCTACTCGTGCGTATAACATCTACGCATAAAACCTGGCTCGGATGCCACTGTAGGGGAACGTAGTAATTTCAAAAAAATTCCTACGCACACGCAAGATCATGGTGATGTATAGCAACGAGAGGGAAGAGTGTTGTCCACGTACCCTCGTAGACCGTAAGTGGAAGCGTTATGACAACTCGGTTGATGTAGTCGTACGTCTTCACGATCCGACCGATCCAAGTACCGAACGTACGGCACCTCCGAGTTCAGCACACGTTCAGCTCGATGACGATCCCCGGACTCCGATCCAGCAGGGTGTCGGGGATGAGTTCCGTCAGCACGACGGCGTGGTGACGATGATGATGTTCTACCGACGCAGGGCTTCGCCTAAGCACCGCAACGATATGACCGAGGTGGAATATGGTGGAGGGGGGCACCGCACACGGCTAAGGAACGATCACGAAGATCAACTTGTGTGTTTATGGGGTGCCCCTGCCCCCGTATATAAAGGAGTGGAGGAGGGAGGGCCGGCCCTCTCTATGGCGCCCTAGGGGAGTCCTACTCCCACCGGGAGTAGGATTCCCCCTTTCCTAGTAGAACTAGGAGCCCTTCCAAGTAGTAGGAGTAGGAGGGAAGGAAAGGGAAGGGAAAAGGAGAAGGAAGGAAGGGGGCGCCCCCCCCCCCTCCCTAGTCCAATTCGGACTAGCCCATGGGGAGGGGTGCGGCCACCCTTTGAGACCTTTCTCTCCTTTCCCGTATGGTCCATTAAGGCCCAATACGAATTCCCGTAACTCCCAGGTACTCCCGAAAATACCCGAATCACTCGGAACCTTTCCGATGTCCGAATATAGTCGTCCAATATATCGATCTTTACGTCTCGACCATTTTGAGATTCCTCGTCATGTCCCCGATCTCATCCGGGACTCTGAACTCCTTCGTTACATCAAAACTCATAATAAAACTGTCATCGAAACCTTAAGCATGCAGACCCTACGGGTTCGAGAACTATGTAGACATGACCGAGACACATCTCCGGTCAATAACCAATAGCGGAACATGGATGCTCATATTGGCTCCTACATATTCTACGAAGATCTTTATCGGTCAAACCGCATAACAACGTACGTTGTTCCCTTTGTCATCGGTATGTTACTTGCCCGAGATTCGATCGTCGGTATCTCAATACCTAGTTCAATCTCGTTACCGGCAAGTCTCTTTACTCGTTATGTAATGCACCATCCCGCAACTAACTCATTAGTCACATTGCTTGCAAGGCTTATAGTGATGTGCATTACCGAGAGGGCCCATGGATACCTCTCCGACAATCGGAGTGAAAAATCCTAATCTTGAAATACGCCAACTCAACATGTACCTTCGGAGACACCTGTAGAGCTCCTTTATAATCACCCAGTTACGTTGTGATATTTGGTAGCACACAAAGTGTTCCTCCGGTAAACAGGAGTTGCATAATCTCATAGTCATAGGAACATGTATAAGTCATGAAGAAAGCAATAGCAACATACTAAACGATCAAGTGCTAAGCTAACGGAATGGGTCAAGTCAATCACATCATTCTCCTAATGATGTGATCCCGTTAATCAAATGACAACTCATGTCTAAGGCTAGGAAACTTAACCATCTTTGATTCAACGAGCTAGTCAAGTAGAGGCATACTAGTGACATTATGTTTGTCTATGTAGTCACACATGTATTATGTTTCCGGTTAATACAATTCTAGCATGAATAATAAACATTTATCATGAAATAAGGAAATAAATAATAACTTTATTATTGCCTCTAGAGCATATTTCCTTCACTAGGCATGGGAGATGTCCAAACATCACAGTGAATAACATCAAAGGGCAAAGTGGTAATTGATGATGAAGAAGAAAACGGCAAAGAAACGTGTTTTCCTACGCGACAGGCATGACAAGTATGTACCTCTGATTTATTACATGAAAACGGAAAAATCCGCAAAACTTTAAGGACGTCGGCGCCGGGATGACCGAGACGAGCACGCCAGAGGGAGACGTCGGCGTGAAGGGCGACGGGACCGCGGCTCGTCGTTGGGCCGCACGCATAGAGATCGCCGGGAGAATCACATCAGTGCAGAACCTTCCAGGAGTGGGCATCCTTAACAGAAAAACCATGTTTGTCAAACTCAAACTGTAACAGGATGTTCACGAGTAAGAGAACGAACGGAACATAAATTTTTGATTAAGGATGGAGACACAAGAACATTGTTAAGAGGTAAAGATGATGATGAGAAGGGGAGGGAAGACGCGCCGTGGTGAGTGATGGGAAGCGTAGAGCCATCACCAACAACGATGCGGGAGAAGAAGGGGTATGGAGAGGCATGAGAGAGGATACCGGGGTGTGACGCCATATGAGTGGCGGCGCCTGTGTCCATGTACCAGTCCCCGACGCCGGAGTAGTTGCTTGGGGAAGGGGCGGCGTGGAGGGCGGCTAGGAGCGCCGGGTCGTAGGAGTAGCCGGTGGGGGAGGCACTGTAGGGGGCGGCATGGCGGCGCCGTAGGGCGCGGGCCCGCAGTACGCCGAGGAGCCGCCGGGACCGGAGCCACCCGGCGCGGCCAGGGAGAGCCTGGTGATGAGCCGGACGAGGGCCGAGGATGCCCGGAGCAGGCGCCCGCGGCAGCGGCATGGAGTAGGCATGTATCGTCCCTGTCTAGGGGTCGTACCCCGTGAGCCAAGGCGGGGGCGCCGAGGCCGGGGCAGGGGCGGGTGTAGCCGCCTGGCGGGGCTGGGAGCCCCCGTTGTGGGCCCGCCGTCGTGACCCCCCCCCCCCCCCCGTTTCTTCTGGCGGCCGCGGTCGGGGGCAGCGGGTGGCTGTGGAGCCGGGACGCGAGGAGGCTGTGGGAGGGCAGCGGGACCCCCGACGGTGCCGACGTGAAGTGCGGTGAGCGGCGCTTGCCAAGCCACTTAACGGAGACGTTTCTCCTCCATCCGAAGGTAGGTGACGACCTTCGTGTAGGAGGGCGTGGTGAGGGAGAGGTTGGCGGCAGACTGGCCAAGGTCGGGGTGGAGGCCGCGGAGGAGGTTGGTGAGGAGGACCAAGTCGTCGATCACCATGCTGACGTTGCAAAGCTCATTGGAGAGAACTTTCAGCTTGGTGCAGTACTCGTCGATCGTGAGATCGTTTTGCTGCATGGTGAAAACTCCCCTTGGAGGAACACGCGGCGCTGAAGCTGATTGTCGAGGAAGAGGTCGCAAAGCCGCATCCAGATGGCATGTGTGGACGGGTTGCGGCTGTTCACCATGTCAAAGAGCCCGCGCGAGATCATGAAGAACAACCACTTGACGATACAAGTGTCGACGGCCAGCCACTCGTCATCGTCTTTCATGTCGCGGATGTCGATGCTCCCGTCAACATGCTCAATGAGATAGTAGGAGCGGAAGAGGAGCGCGAAGTAGGTACGCCAAGCATTGTAGGAGGGGGAGTCGATCTCAAGGATGACGGGAACATGGTCTTTGATGGGGAGTTCATTGAGGCGGTCGGAGATGAAGGCGGTGACGGTGGTGGAGCTGCCGAGGGAGGAGTGGGATCCCACCATGATGATGGAAAACGGTGGCGGCCGGAAGGTTGGGGAGGGTCTAGGGTTTGGCAGCGGCGGCGGCTTGGAAGAAGCGGCGGCGGCGGCTTGGAAGAAGCGGCGGCGGCGGCGTGGGAGGGTTAGGGTTTGGTGCGGCGGCGGCTTGGGAAGGTTAGGGTTTGGTGCGGCGGCGGCGGCTTGGGGAGCAACCGGCGACGGTGGCAGGGAGAGAGGAGGCGGCGGCGGAGTGAGACGCGGCGGCGGCGTGAGACGCGGCGGCGGCCTAGGGCGGAAGCGATGGAGATCGGTAGAAAACCGATACCATGTAAAAGACTATAGGATGCAACTCAATTGTATTCATCGGAGTCTGTTACAATATATAGAGGTGGTGTCTTGCGTGACAAGCCAACTAACCCCTACAATATCTTTAGGAGTTAGCTATACAAGGCTAGAGATAATAAGAAAATCAGTCGCTAATAAACACAGAGATATCACATTTCAACATATGCCCATGTCCGGTTTAAACGGCTTAGATCTAAAATCTCGTCATCAAGAGTAGATGGTGAGTAGAGGGATGTATCTCATACTTTATAAAATTACTTAATCTTTAATCTATGTTAACTACAGTGCATGTATGCATGGCCACTAACGGAGTACAAATGTTTATATGCATTGGCCGATTTCTTTTTTATCACAACATGCATCAATTTAATGCGCCTAGAATGTGAAAGAGTGATGGAGAGAAATGTAAATAGGAGTAACAAATCGGGAGAATGAAGAAAATGAGATAGGCCCAATGAACTGGAAAGGAGTGAGGACATGCGAAGTTGGTATGGAAGATTATTGAAGGCAAGGAGAGATTGCGGCTCACAATTTTTAGGAAGATGCATCTCACCAGAGGAGGGTGCAAATCGACCCAAGGGTCAAGAGTTCGTGAAGGCGGTAAACAAGGTACAACACTTGTTGTGTTGGGTATGAAATTTGAGGTACGTAATGGAAGATTGGGCCATTTCTGGTTAGACATTTGGGTTTGCAGACTCTTGCAAAGAAGCTCTCAAGGATACGTTTCCAAGGTTATTTGCCATAACTAATGACCTCGTGCCCAAAGAGGCAGATCTTTGGGTGGACCTACGATGAACTCCCAATTTTCAGCGGACTTTGGGTACATGCAACGTCGAGGATTAGCATCAGATGGCCGACACTTGCGAATACTTCGCTTTCCATGGAGGAGGATACGGTATCCTGAAAATTGTCCATCAGACGAGTTCTCCATAGGCATTTCATTATAGTACTTCCTCCATCTCAAAATAAGTATGTTAATTTTATACTAACTCTAGTACAAAGTTGTACTCCTACTAATGTTGAGACAATTATTTTAGGACGGAGGGTGTAGTTTGTTAGCGTTGAGTTGCTCAGTCTGGTCACATATGAGCATGTTCTGACCCCTTTATTTCTTTGCTTCGCTACCTTTGCTACTTTGTTACCTATAGAGGCTCCAGTTTAAGGCCGGGTGTGTACGCCTTTGTTCTCTCGTTTCTCATTCGGTCGGAACTTTCCACAAGTGAATGTAGACGTAGTCTGTTGTAAGGCTATCACATAATAAATCAACAATTATGTGTCATCAAGCAGTGCAACAGTAATTAACTGTTGTAAGACTATCGCATAATAAATCAACAATTATGTATCATCAAGTAGTGCAACAGTAATTAACTGAATTAATTAGCCACATAACCATATGCTAAATTAGTTTAGCAGAACAAAAAGATATGTGCCTTACTTCCCATCACTTGATTATGTTAGGGGAACACTTTCTATCATCCGTCTAGTACTAAGGAATCATCAGACCGATCTCTCGCCGTTCATTCATGTACCATCCCATGGTCCACAGCTCGCCGAAAAACCTGATTCTAACCTCCCGGTTACCATGCACCACCTTCCTATAATCTCGTCTTGTACCTTCTATCCGCACTTAATAGCCATCTCGTTCCTCTCCTCTTCTTCCACCTCATCGCCGGCGAGCTCACCGTCCATCGCGTCTCGCCTGATATCTCCGCCAGCGCCATCGAGATTGCAACCCTTTCCGCGCCCTGCTTCTGATCCACCTCACCGGCGATCTCACCATCCATCTGCTTGCCGCTATTCTCTCCGACGGTGCCACCAGATTGGATCCATGCACCGTCCTACTCCTTGATGCGGCCTGCATTCCACCTAGTCAGTGCACCATCATGGCATTAGGTGACCTCACTTGCCATCACCAGTGTTTGTCTTGCCTCGCCGGGCTGCCCGAATGATTACCCAGCGGCCGAAGTACCACCCCCTATCCTAGTTCTTTCAGGAATTGCAATTGCAACTGATGTTTTTTTCTCGGGTTCGTTTAGCCTTTCGGGATCCAAGACAGTGGAATCATGAATCGCCTCCATAGCATCTTCACCTGCCATAGGTTTCGCTCATTCTCATCTTGATTATTTTCAACAAAGAAACTACTCTACACACGACACAATATGCACGATTTGTGAACGATGCCATATTTCAATGGTGTTGATATGTAAAACAATGTGATCTAATGGATGCTTTTGTCCATCGGGGGGAAATCGTGCATGGATCGATCGTCTCTGTATCACTGCTCTTTCAGCAATGCTTCCGTACATGTACAAATATTTTCGCTTCAACAGTGCTACATGCATGCTTCAACCCTTACATGTGTTGCTTCTTTTAGTGGATTTAAATGTGTTATTTTTGCAGGTGGATTTTAATCTAATGTGGTTCTACACGAAATCAGGGATCACATCCTAAGCTGACCTACTTCGTTCTCAACTAGGATGCATCAGCTTCGCTCTATCCGTGCCACTCATTGTTGACACCCCTCATCATGTGGCAATGGAAGGAAGCACACCCACCATCAGAAGGAAGCACGGCTACCATTTCAAGGAAGCATGCCCAGCGTTAGTACGAAGCATGACCAAAATCAAAAGGAAGCATGGCACCCGGTGGTGCCTGGACAACGCTTAGATTCCACATTTTGTTTTATACCGGTATAGTTTCAATGGTAAATAATTTTGGTTGCGAAAAAATATTTGTTTCATTATAAGCAATTTAACGTTACATTGATAAGATAATGGCAGCATGTGATGAGTTTGGTCCATGGCTGAACACCTACCATTCTTTGTTATGGTACAGGTCAGCATTCAACACTGCCATCAAGTGTGACCACATCAACAACAATTTGGCAGAGAGTTTCAACAACAAGGTGAAGGAGTTAAAAGATTTGCCTGTGCATGACATGGTTGACCAAATCAGGATCATGCTCATGCGGTTGTGGGAATTGAGAAGAAGGATAGGTGATTGTCTGATAGGTGATAAGCTTCCAGCAGTGGTACAACAGGTGGTCAATAGGAGAAGAAGTCTTTCACATTTGTTTGTTGAAAAATCTTCACCTTGGGGTGCTGAAGTTAGAGATAACAAAACTGGAAGGAGACATGTTGTTAACACTAAATTGCATGATTGCACTTGCCTCGAGTGGCAACACACTGGTAAACCATGTGAGCATGCCATTCTTTTCTTAGCATCCCAACCGAAGATAAACATGCACCCATATCTGCATGAATATTATTCGGTAGCAAGATTCAAAGCTGCATATGCTACTCCAATTCCAGCACTTACAGATCAGTCTCAGTGGCCTGAAGTGGACATTGAATTTTTCATGTGTCCTCCCTTGACGAAAAGAAAGGCTGGTAGACCTAAACATAGTAGATTCAAGGCATGGTTTGAGAAAGGTGGGAGTAGTAAGAAGGGAAAGAAAGATGAAAAGCCAAAAAGGGCCCAAAAAGGTAACAAAAACAGATGCAAGTTGTGCCAGAAACTTGGGCACAGAGTGGGATCTGTCAAATGCCGTTACACTTCTGATAAGCCAAAGTATGTTCTTGTTTATTTGTCTGTGTTTTCATTTGGTGCTTTTTTCCAATTACTATATCTATAACATTTTCTGCACAGGAGGAAGCGAGCAAGTCAGCCCCTTGTTGTTGAACAATGTTGGCCAACAAAAAAAGTAAGAGTCAATGGCGGTAGAAAGAAGAGAAGTGTGCCTGAGCCTGAGCAGACTGAAGAAAATCCTGCTGCAGTCAACATTCAGACTGAAGAAACCCATGTTGAGGTACACACCAAAGAAACTGAAACTGGTGTCAACATTGAGACTGAAGACACTGATCACGAGGGTATTGGCGAGGTGTTGAAAAGACCAGTGAAGAAAACCAAGATGATCAGTGAACTTGTGTGTAGTAGAACCAAAAATAAGAAGGGCTAAGGCGAAGAAGGGCACACGACATGGTAGGAAGAAGTAGAACAGAGAACAGTTTGAAAATTTGGGGCATGTAATAATATTTGTAACTTGGTGCGTACTAGTAGTCACTATGTATCCCCATATTTCTATTCGAACTTGTTTGTCTAAACCAGCCAAATAAAATTCAAATTTAAATTTAAATTTAAATTTAAATTTGGGCTATTGATGTTTTAGTGCTATCTAAAGTACCTCAACTGAAATATGTTTGCTTGCTGATCATTCCGAGCCCTTTTGGTAAGTTGAACTCATAGTCATGAAAAGTGTGTTTCAAATGACCTCCAAAGGTAGGGTAAACGACCTCATATTTAAGCAAGTTTTTTTGGCACCTTGTCTAAACCAGCCAAATAATTTTTCTACACATCTATTCTACCTATATAGTGTAAATCTAAAGTCTCACTATTTATTGAATTAATTTTCTATTTTTTTCTTTTCTTTTTGAAAAAACAAGGTTTAATAGAAAATTATATATAAAACAAGTTTAAAACATGAAAATGAGAAAAGTAAGTTCAGATCTTTCTTAGTCAATCCAAAATGATGTTTTGGTGAGGTTTTCACACTTTTCATTTTCAAAACTCCACCTACTCTCGGGTGCCCACTACTCTCTCCCTTGAACTCCATACTACATTGTTTGAGGAATGACTATTTTGTGAAAGATTTTTCGTAAAAATGTATGTAAACCATATTTATATTTTTTTCTCGTTACTATACGACATAATAAGACTATGTGCGCAAGTTTTATATTTTTTTGATTTTTTTTGAATTAGTTATGCTCAACCCTAATCAGTCAAAACCTCTCAAAACCCCGCACACTACCTGGTCGTCGATCGTTGTGCGTGGACGGTTGAGATCAGGCGCTAGGGTTAGCTGCAGTGTGCAGCGATCCGCATGAGACGCGCTGATTGGTTGACGCGGTGGGGTTTGGATCAGCCTCTCTCGTTGGAGCATCAGGACCGTTCATTTGAATCCAACGGCAAGAGTTGACGCGGTGCATGGACCAAGCCTACGCAGTGCCCTTTTCATCGTTGCATGCGTGCTCCTGCCTACCCGCAGGACTGCGCCCGTGCGTTGCATGCATGCCTCAAGGTAGCCTGCTTCGCCACCCCTATCAACGCATGCCTACCATTAGAACCGATGCAGCGTCGCATCAAAGCACGCACCCGGCCACAATGCAGCAGCCCGATGAAGACAACCAAAAAGCCAACGCTGCATGGCGTGGTGTGCCGCTTGTGCATGGCGTGCTCCTCTTTGAGGACGCACATCGGCATGGGGTATCGATGTGGGTATCGATGCAGTTCAAATGGCGTGCTGCCCGTTACAAGATGGGCAAAAGAAGGCGTCCATTATTGTCACGTCTCCCATCAACCGAACCTTGCCCTCTAGCCAGGCCCTAGCAAGATGAGCAAATTAATGGGCAACAGCATGCATGCACGGGCGGCACACGCAGAGAACCGGGAAGGCGTGTCCCTTGACCCACGACGCAGCGCGCGTGTGTGAGCTCGTCCCCTTGACCCGCGACCGGTGGCACGAAGCGTCGCGATCCGTTTCCCACGGCCACGCTCGTGTACACACTTTCATGGGCGCCACCAAACGCCGCCCGCCCATTAATTCTAGGGTTTCGGCGGGTGAAAACACGTCACACTTGGGCTATTTAAGCGGACACTATCGTCCTCTCCTCCTCATCCATCATACCCCATCCTCTGCCTCCTCGCCCTTCTTCTTCCTTCTCCATCAAACCCGACCGAGCACTCGAGCCACCCCGCCACCATGCAAGTTACCGCCCCACCTCTGAGCTTCCCCCAACCGAGTCGGAAAGGCTCTACCGGCGGAGTGTATGTAGAGAGAACCCTTAGGGTTTGGGCGATCTCGAGGTGGAGGCGCAAGGAGTTAACGGAGTTCTTCCTTGCGGCCGGCTTCCGCCACCTCCCCCGCTCTCTCCTCGGATGTACCATGTTGAGGAGGTCAACCACAACGGCGTTGTGGTTGGGCTCCTCGCCACGTTCACTAACCCATTCGATGCTTTCCATCTCCTCGGGCGGCGTATTGGGTTGGTTGTGAGTTCATAGCTTTCACCACCTACAATATCTTCACCGACTTCGAGCATCTTCCCCAACAACGGCGTTATGCACGCTCCGTACCCCATCAACAACGGGAGGAGTGAAGGGCGGCGCCGGAGGAGCGAGGTGGCGTTGTTCCCCGGAGGAGGAGGAGAAGAAGAGCCCGAAGAAGAACCCGCGTTTGGTGCCCCCCGATCTATCTAGCTTATCGTACTAGTTTTTTTAAGTAGTAATCATTATGCCACTATTATTAAGTTGTATTAGTATTTTAAGTTGTAAGGCTATCATGGAGTTGTAAGGTTATCGTGGAACTATGGGTTGCAATCGTTATGCTACTATATATATTGTGTGTTTCGTGCTATTATTTGAAGATTGCTATGGGTTGTTCTTGCTTATTATTTGTGTATTGCTATGGGTTGCTACGAGCCCGGGTTGCTAGACCTCAATCTCACCACACACACACCATCTTCAAAATATTGGCCAAACCATGGACATGCAACTAGGAGCCCCATGCAAACCCACTATGGACATGCCACTAGGAATGCAAACTAATTTACTTCATGCAACTCATTTAGTTCATGGAACCGTAGACATGCATAAAAACAATTAACATTTGGTTTTATTGCATCAAAAAATGATCCATCACAAAATTTAGTGCAAGAAAAAGTCTAAAGTAAAAATAAGTAACATTTTATTTGCCGAAGTTAGAGGTCGGCTGGTGCCGCTACGCGGGTGGGCTGGTGCCCCTACGCGGGCGGGCTGGTCTCTATTTTGGGCATGGTTATTTTCTCAGGGCCATTTTCTCACGGCCCAACATCTATTCGGCAGCCCAGTTTTGTTTTTTACTAGAAACTGAATTTGGGTGTGTACTCATTAGCGAAGAACAAAAACAGAGGAAACAGAGCATGAACACTGAATAGGGCCCCGAGAATATCAGTACAATAATTCAAGCAAGTTTTGCTTCACACAAATTCAAGTTCATCTAACAAATGATCCCTGACTAACTCAAACTACTGGGCACCCCTGAAACTAGCTGACTAACTAACTGAAACTATAACAAATTCTAGCGATTGATGAACATCAAGTAAAATAAACCCATAGCAATGACAAAACCATAAAATGCTCCCGCCATCTTATTTGCTTGCTGCTTCAAATCGATCAGATGCTTTAGTTGCTTGCCGATTTTCTTCAATTCACACTTTAGTTCTGCACTGTGCATCATCGGATCGGCTCTGTCCGCCAAATTGGGGGCTTGTTCCACGGCAAGCCGCCCCCCAAAATTGAGCTCTTGGGTTGGGGTTGATCCCTCCAATTTCAACCTTTCAACATATACATCGAGCCACTCAAAATGCCCACATTTCTTGAACACGAAAACAGGGGTCGGCGCATGAATCCTAGATCCACCACCCAGATCCACCGCCTAATTCAAGGGAAAAAGAAAGAAACCGGGAGAAATTAGACCATAGAATTGGTCAAGAACACAGATCTAACCTGCCCGGTGTGGCTTGCTCAAACATTTCACAAACTTCAGCTCACGGTTGCCATTTTCTTCCCTCACACAAGTCAAACGCTTGAGAGGCTCCATGTGCGGGCAATCGGGGCATCTTGTCAGCGGCATGGACCATACTTAAATCCATGATTGGCGGGTGATGAAGTCGAGCTAGACATCACTTTCGCCGTGGCAACCGTTCTTGGGAGCAGAGGAAGAAGAAGGTGGGAAAGGAAAGTGGCAGGATAAGCAATGAAGGGGGGCGGGCTGGCTCGGGTCGAGGCACGCTGATGAGCACGGGCATGCTTGTGTGGATAAGTTGTGGGTCCCACCCGCATGCGAGTAACTGGTGGGTCCCGCGTGTCATAACTCAAATCGCTAACCCTCGTGTTTTTTCATTTCACGGTTAAACAGAGCCATGTCGCATTGGAGCTATTTACACGCTCAAGTGTGTCGCATCACAGCCATTCACTCGAACAACGTCGCACTCAGGCAAACTCACATCAAAAACGTCGCACAGGAGCTATTGGCCCAAAAAAAAAATAGATCAAAATGCCAACAGCCCTGTTCCATCTTTCACTGGAAAATGAAACACCAGAGAGTATTCAACATATGGTCCCAGGATACATCTAGCGCAGCATCGCGAGAGGAAAAATGCAAGACAGCTCCAGAGCAAAAATAGGCCAACTGCCGAAAGAAAAGCCGAAGAAAAAGCTTTAACAGCTCCTCCCACTCTTCAACGCACCGCGGCAAACTGGCCATGGCGATCACCGTTCTTGGCAACTCCATCGAGGTCCTTGTCATCTTCACCGGCTTAGTGTTGGGGATTCCCTTACTTTCTTATCCAGCTCCATCAGTCAATGTGCAGTCCAGGGAGCTCAGGTACTCAGAAGGGCTTAGTGGGCGCCATCTCTTCACCGGCCTAGAGACGCAATTCCAGACGACCTGCAAACCAGAGCACAAGCATCGTTCAAAAAGGACGTCATTCCTGAGTTTCCAAGTTTTCCTATAACAGCAGCATATTTGTCACAGCATTCTATTTGTTGTTAATCCACAACCAAACAACCTTGTGCATTTGTTTTCGGCCACTCATCTTTCAAGCATATCTGATAGTTCATCCCAGATTATCCTCGAAATCTCACAGTTAAATAATAAAATGTGCAACGTTCTCCTGTTCAGAGCACAACTCGCACAAACTGTCAGGGATATTTATTTTTTCTTTCACCAAGGTCGTCACGTGCTTCTGAGAGGGTGATATTATGACGACAAGCAGAATGTTAGGTCTGGTTGTATTGTACTTGTGGTCAATAATCTGTTTTCACAGCTTGTGATCATCAAGATGATGTCTACTTATACAAGAGGCCAGGAAACTAATGTTCATGTCTCGTATGTTGGGCCAGGATCTCAAGGCCCAATGCGCCTTTTTCATGGTCACCAAATCCCAATTAGCAAAATGATATTTCTTATGTCCATCATACCGATCATCTTCCCCATAGGAAGGGAGCCATCTGCGAATTAATTGCTTAAATAGCCCAAGCAAGAAACTTAGTGGCAGATAGCCTACCACCATAGGAGAGTAACCCCCCTCCACCCTGCCTTTCAATAATCCTGTCAGTTGTCGCTTGGATAGCCCAAGGGATACGCAAATCTAAAAAGGGATTTTCAATAGTACATAATTGATGCAGCCAAAATCCCTTTCTCAACATTGCAAAGGGATTTTCAAGACACAATTAATGCAGCCAAATCCTTTGCTCAACATTGCACGAATTAATGCCTGCACGAATTAACTCACTAAGAATAAAGCAAATGCATTGCATATGCCCTTCACTTCCATGCTCAATTCATGTTAGGATGAGTTCATTCGTGAGTATCTTCTGTATAGAAGTGTACAAGAGATATGCAAACCGAAAAAAAGGGATTCTCACTACATAAGTTAATTCGTGAGTATCTTCTGCATAAAAGTGTACAAGAGATATGCAAATCAAAAAAAGGGATTCTCACTACATAGTTAATGCGGCCAAACTCTTTTCAATGTATAAAAGGGAAGGGAAGGCTTGGCTGCATCCAAACCAACAAGTTAGGTGCTCTAGCTAGTGTCACAGACCGCATTGCTGCAACCATGAAGCCTGACACGCGTGCTATCATCCTCCTCCCGCTGATGCTCACCTTGCTTGTGACGTTCCTCCATCCTGCCGCTGCTGACAATGGCACGCCATGCCGCAGCGAAGGATTGAGCCTGCGCCTGGTCCCCAGCACCGGCTGGAACAGCACCATGCACGTCGACGGCGACGGTTTCCTGCGCCTGGACGAGGCAGCCACCACCGCGCTTCGGCCGCACATTCGCGGGCCCAGAGGGCTCACATACAGCGTGGCCACCACCGTCGGGACGGGCCACGGCCGCCGCACGTACGACCTAGAGCTGGACACGGCCAGCAGCCTGACATGGATGCAGTGCGTGCCGATCGCGCGCCCATTCACACAGGTGCCGCCGCCCTTCAACCCGCTGGCCTCGCCATCGTTCCGCCGCGTCTCGCGCGTAAGCACCCTGTGCAATGGGCCGTCCACGCGCAAAGAGTGCGAGTTTCGAGCCACCCGCCTCGACGGGTGCACGCGTGAGCGGCGTCCTCGTCAACGAGACCGTCGCCTTCGCGGACGACACGGAAGTCCATGGCGTCGTCATCGGCTGCACGCACACCACCACGGGGTTCCACAGCCACGAAGTGCTCGCCGGCGTCCTTGGCCTGGGCAAGCAGAGACCGTCGCTCATCTGGACTCGGGTCCACCAGCACGGGCACGACGGCCGCTTCTCCTACTGCCTCTTCAGACCCGGGCATCCGAACAGGCACGGCTTCCTCCGGTTCGGCGCCGACGTCCCGGCCACGGGCCACATGAGGAGCACCAAGATCCTCTACGTGCGCATGACCGACCCGGAGTTCAGCCCCTACCACGTCGGCCTCACAGGCGTCAGTGTCGCCGGGCTGCCCCTGAGCCTGCCACATGGCAGGATCAAGGAGTTGTTCCAGCGCCGCAAGTTGCATGACGGCAGGTGGTCCAACGGTTGCGTGATCGATCCCGGGACGGGCATGACGGTGATGATCAAGCCCGCATATGACCTCCTGGTGCACGCCGTGGAAGAGCGTGTCAGGAGGCTAGGGCTGCCAAAAGTGGAGCGCGACCAGTACCCCGTCTGCTTCCGCGGCGCAACTCGAGCCGCCTTCGAGCACCTGCCGACGGTGACGCTGCACTTGGACAATGACCTAGTGCTCCGGCCACAGCAGGTCTTCGTCCTCATCCACCAAGACGCCTGCCTTACCGTGATGCCGAGCGAGCACATCACCATCATCGGCGCGATGCAGCAGGTGAACACACGCTTCGTCTACGACGTCGCAGCGGGCAGGATCCACTTTGCCCATGAGGACTGCCATGGCGACATGGGAGGCCAGAATTGAACATTCCCTTTCTAGCGGCCAATGGGATTAGATGTTCTGAATTGTTTGCCAAATAAAAATGAAGGAAAGCATTTGTTCGAGAAAACAAAACAGACTAGCCATGCGTCCCCTTTTCATACCATATGGTTTTAACTTCTCAACCAAAATCAAAACAGTACAAACTACAACTAATTAACCAATAATTAAAGCAAGAGAGCAGCTGTCACTACTGTACATCAGTACTAACAAGCAGAAAACCATGTCAGGCTAACGGCAGAATTGATGTTTGCTTGGTTAACATGTACTCAGGAAGCTGGGTCAACAGTACCTTTTATCATGCAGATGATCTTAATGTCGCTGATGCCAAGCTCACAATTGGCAGGTAGTGGCTGTTTCTCCTGGTGGGGTTGCGATAACAAGTCAACGAGAAGGCTCTTCATATCGCTTTTCAGAAACTCAAATGAAAGCTTGCATCCTGATTCTGTTGTACAATGCTTTGGTAAGTGTCCTAACCAGACATCCAGATCCATGAGCTGCTGCTGACCTGCTGCATCGTTAGCGTCCAGTGAGTTGATAACTCATTCAGCCGACCATCAATTACCACATGATCATCGATTTGTATCACATTGGTACCCCCTGGACATGGATCCTGAATTCTGATAATGTTTCTGCAGTCTTGGGCTTATTCATCGAGGGACAACATTAACATGAATGCAGTTCCAGGTCTTGATACCATGTTTTGACACTTGAACGACGTATGTAATCTCCTCCTCCCATCCTGCCTTCTTTTTCGTTGAAACGGTCAAGTGGCAAAAATAATAATCTTTGCATCAGTTCATGAATCATCTACTGATGCGAGGAGCTGATCCTCATCTATGGATAACTTTCTTAAGGCTTTAGACAACAGTGTATATCTGGTCACTGTCTTCCTGTAGAGCCCATGTAACTGCTTGAGTTCCGCTGGCGTCAGATTTTCAGTTTCCGAGTCCATGAAAGGGAATCTGGAACCTGCTAAATGTCAACTGAAAATTTGTGATTATGCAACAAAAGTAAGAAAAAACGAAAACCCTCAAGTAGATGGAAGAAGAACACAGCCACTAAATAAAAATTAAAGGCTATGAGTATATATGCAAGTCACTAGGTAAAAGTTCTCAGACAAGAGCATCAGAAGAAACACGGTTAATTATGCCCATGGGGAAAGCTGATAGCTCAAATCCAAATTTATACTAAAAATATCTGTTTCAAATGAGCTGAAAGTGGGAAGAAACAGACCTTCTGCATCAATTTGCTTCTGTAATCCCCTCGTAGATGTAGCCAACCCTTGTGGACTACTAGGGCCAGCAACAGACATTTGAGTACCTAGTTTTGCAGATTCCATATGCTTCTGAAACTCACTTTCTTCCATGGATAGCGACTGGCCATTAACATTGATTATAAACATCTTTGCTGAAATGAGGTTTGTGAGATAGTATTCGACTTCTGAAACAAGCTTAGTTTCTCTTCTGAAGAGTTGAACAAACTTCAGATTTGAGTGCAGCTGAGGAGGATTGGCCTGCGTAAGTTTTTCAGGTGGCTTCAGTTACTCAATTAGGTAAAACATAAAAACATGGAACTGCAATGGGTCTTAGGAGTGCCTGAGTAGACCACAGAAAGTATCACCAAGACATAGGCAACTCATATGCTCCCTAGTCCGTAGAGAACGCATGTTCATTAGTGAAATCAAGGGTAAGTAAAATTTTAAAAATTAAAAGAAGTAAAGATGCAGAAAAAAAATAACATCAAGTAACAACAAACAGCAGCAAAGAGAAATGATTCTGCAATCAATTTCAACTGTAAGATCACGACATATTTATTTCACAGTTAAAAGAAATTACTAAAATGGGAACTTTTTCTCACAGTTAAAAGAAAGGACTAAATGGGAATTGAAGGTTCAATGTTTATCTCCCGCCTTTTTGTCAACTGAAATTTGATGAACAAAGGAAAATAGTTGGCACCTCAACAAAAACCAAACGATAATTGAACAAACAGAGAGAATGAACCAGCGAGCCTAGTTGTATAGCAGTTACAATGTCAGAATATCCATCCACAAGGATCACCATAAATCCTAAGCAGCCAAGTATAAACAACAATTTTTGGCTCAACGATCTGCAGCCAGTCATTACTATAAGTCTGAATGAGGGCAATGGTGCAAGAATAGACATTTAGAACGAGAAGCCTGCCTTGATGGTAATATAAATGAGAATGGGAAGGAACTCATCAGCCCCAGACGGTGTCCGGTCATTTGTCATGGACACGTTTAGCAGCAAGTTATTGATGACTTGGCAACAGCTCATCATACAGAGAAGCTTCTCCCACGGGGACTTGAAGGAATTAATCTTCTGTAGTTCTTTAACTGCAATCTACAATGACAATGTGCATCAACAGAGGTCAGAGCTAGTTTGGGCATTGGTTCTATGACTGGAATGGTGTCTTTCATGCAGGATTGCCATCAGAAAACTAAAGATGCTGATGAACCAACTGAATGGCACATGATTCAAAAAGGTACTATGTTCTGAATATCATCAGTAAACTGAAATGAGCAGCGAGAACAGAGCACATGGGCTTACCAGCCAGGAGGCCTCGTTGTTGAGGACCTTGGGTATGTCGAGGTGATGGGGCCTGACAAAGCGCTGCAGGAGGCCGATCTTGTCCGAGACCTCGGCGTCGGCCGCCGCGTCCTCCGGCGACGCCGCGAAGGTGCGGTCGAACAGCTTGGTCATGATGTACTTCTCGAGGCCCTGCTCGGCACGCAGGGGCAAATCAAGCAGAGGCGTTCAACGCGACGCGATGCGAGGATTCCCCAAATTAAAGAAAAAATTAACAGGAAATTGATTGTGAGACCTCGAGCGCGTGGTCGATTTCCTGGTGGGTGGCGTCGGCCCAGAGCGGGTGGCCCCGGATGGCCGCCTCCATCTCCGCGAAGAAGGCCTGGACCCTGGCGCCGTCCGCCTCGGCGCTGGGCTCCTCGAGGGAGAGGGAGGCGAGGAAGCTGCGGGGGGTAAAGCTCCCGGTTTTAGATCAGATCCACGCGGGGGGAGCGGGGAGGGAGGGGGAGGCAATGGTCGATGGATTGGATTGGATTGGATTGGGTATCCAAAGTGAGCAACTGACCTCTTGATGGAGCGGAAGAGGTCGGCGGCCTCCGGGCGGCGCATGCGGTCGAGGAAGCCGTAGAAGTCCACCCGCGACGCCGCCGATGTGGGGCTCTCCATCGCCGCCCGCCCGCGCACAGAGAGAGAGAAAGATTTGGGATTTGCCAGTCCGTCGGAGCCGGCAAGAGAGAAAGAAGAAGGGAAGGCCAACTGGAGAACCGCTGAGTTCCGAATGCTCTTTTGCCTTTTTTTCCCCCAAATGGCCAAATGATAACAACTAAAGTTGTATCTGAAAAAAAAAGTAAACTTGCCATCCCAAAAAAAAATAGTCATGAAAAACGTTCAGAGTTGACATGTGTTCGTGCCACACGTATGAAACTCGCCAAGGTCTCTTTTTTTTACAGGCTCTGAACTCTCTCCTTCTTGTTCTTTTCTTTGTTCGGATTCAAAGGGGAAGAACAATTATTTCACAACCTAATTCGTCGTACTCAAGACAACGAACAACAACACACACGTGTGTAAAAGAGCGATAAAGAAAGGAAAACTCTTTAATCCCATCGACTCATCTCCCCCTCTGTCAATCGCATCCTCTGCTTGACACCTACTTTCTATGGGGAGGGTCTTCCAACGGCGACCACCATCTCCCCTCTGCCCAAATCAAAAGAGGGTTCAACGCTAACCATTGCCTACGCATGCCTCAAGTGCAACACCGATGCATCATCGGCGATCTTGTAATGGAGCATCTGATGGATTGGAAGCATCGTTGAGCACCACGGGGCGCTGTGATGGAGCTTCCACTCGTGGGCGTTGGTGCTGATGGTGCTTATGAATGTGGCTGCAGGTAGAGCTGCCACGTGTGGTCGATGCTATGATGGAGCATTACGCGCGGCTGCCGGTACTGTAATGGAGCGTTGCGAGCTCCCCGGCCACTCACTACTAGGGAAAAGGCTAGCAGCAGCGCGGGTTTTAGATGTGTCAGTAGCGCGGGTATAGGCGCTACTAATAAGGTGCTGCAGCTATTGCTTAGCAGCAGCGCGTGCCAGCCCGCACTACTGCTAGGACAAATAGCTGCAGCGTTTGTTCGTTACCACGCTGCTGCTAAGGTAACTACTTGCAGCGTGTTTTCTGCCCATCGCTACTAGTACTTTTTTTATTGTATTTATGCGCCATCATACAAATATTGGTACAATACTAGTTATGAGGTTTACATCATTATGTCCATAACAGTGTGTCAAATGAAGGTGGATTAGGTTCAAGTGAAGGGAATATGTGGTGCATGTCAAAAGTATACTACTAATCCAAACTTGATCTAGTTTGGACTAGTAGTACTTTCGATGTGCACCACATGTTGCCTCCACTTGAATCTAATCCGCCAGCACAAGATATTTAATCATCATCATGGTCACTACCACCAACAATATTTATTTAATCACCACTAACAGAAGCTAATAATAATCATCATAGTCATTACCACCAACACTAGCTATTTTATCATCATAGTAATAGTGTAGCACATCATCATCCTGAAACTCATTTCTAGCTAGCTAATCACTCCTGCTGCTCTCTCTTAGGTAAAACAACATAAAACATGTGTAGCTCTCCTCCTTGATCAAGTTGGAGCATGCAGATGAACATGTCTCCTAATCGTGGAAAGCACCTCTGTTTGCTGCCCCCTAGTACTTCTCTGCGCTCCCCCAACACATATTTGGTCCAGTCTTGCACTATTAAGCATCCGTCGCTAATCTTGAATGCACTAGAGTAATCTGTAGGATATCTTGGCCGTAAGCTGATAATACTCATGGTACCTTTAGTCTCGATCCCATAAGGCACAACATTCATCGGGAGTCCCTGTTGAAGAACATCGTATGGTAACATACTTAGCAATGAAGTTTAGCTTCAAAAATAATGTATGGAAAAGATGCAATGAGGACAAATAGTAAAAATCTTACCATCCTTCCTAAATGGATGTGACCGTAGTTCATTAGGAACACTATTGGTCGCACGTTTTCAGTACTAACATTTATAAATCCAGGAAGAAAATTTGCCTTGACAGTATCAAGATCCTCAAGCCATTAAACATAATGACTTAGCTCCTCGCAATTTAGTTCAGCCTCGGGACAGTAGTAGGTCCTGTCTACCAAGCGCTGGACATGTTTGCTTGCATCAAAATAAGCTGACGATACAAATTAGTTATCAACTATTTTTGAATAAACAATATCAAAGACATAAATATGGTTGAGAAACTTACATAATGGTATAACTGGAGGCGTCTGCACATCGACCCAGATGTCGGTATTATCTTCAATATCATCTTCCGGACGAATATCAAAGGTGATAACCATATCAGGCTCAAATGCATAAGTCTTGCATAGTGCTCGCCATGTTTTGCATCCAAAATAGGTGTAGTCGTCTGAATTTTATAATTTTGCATGGAAAATATAACCATGCTCGGTCTTCAAATAAACTTTCTTTACCTCCGCAGTATGACTGAAACCTATTTTATCCAATACAAAAACTCTTGCATGGCAAGGGATAAGCTAGTAGAATAGTAAAAAAAAATAAGTTCAAGCAAATGAAGCAGATGTCATGCTTAGCTACGAAAAAAGACTCGTCGTTATGACTTACTGTATCCACTTTGAAGTTCTCGTCTAGCTTGATGCTGAAGCGCCTATCATCATCTAGGAAGATTCCGTCGCACAGGTCGCGCTCGTCTTCGCAGTATTTGCAAATACCGAAATCCTTTTAAATCATCGACATTTCCTATGTTCATAGTTAAAACATTAATTGAAAATCGATCGAAGACAACTACCAGGATACTCAACACACAAATCCGGGCACTCGATATTTCCTACATATTCGGCACAAGTCATGCCAAAATTCACGGAAAAATCCGGCATGACCTTTGCTAAAATAGGACATATCGAGCGCCTGAAATTTGCTAGAACGGAAATGAATCAACACTCCGGCAAAACATAGGCCACTCGGAGGTGTAACATGCAAACATGACCGGCCACTTGGATATTGAGCAACACAAGATATACATTTCAAAATATCTTATAGGACTCAAATTAGCATGCATTAAATAAGCAAAAGTAAATCATCTCATGCGTCCCTACATCGTCGAATATTATCACTAATACATCACGAATAGTGTCATACATATAACATCACTAATACAACTAAAACCCTAGCACACGACGGGTATCGGCGCGAGCGGTGGACACCCATAGAGAAGGAACCATCACGGGATCATAACTCCAGTGAGATCCCTGGAGAACCTGCCAGGTATTGGAGAACGACCTGTGCTCCAACGCAAACAAGTAGCGACGGACGTGCACGTCCTCCTCACTGACATGGCGACGCAACACCTCCGCGGAGTCCTCAAGCCTCTGGATCGTCACTGGCCCACGCGACCGCCACCAAAGAAGGTTCGGGTCAACGACAGACTGGCTCCTCACCAACCTGCGCCCCCCGGTAGGTAGCGCCTCCCAGTACCACCCCGGCGGAGCCCAGTCCCGGACCTGCGTTATCAACTTCGCCCACACGCACGCGTGTGAGAGGGTTCGGGAGGGAAAAAAAATGTGTGTGGACATTAGTTGTTTTGCCCGCACGTAGGTGTGTGGGCTGGTTGCTGTCCATGCCACACGAAGCGTGTGGCACAACTACCCGATGCACCACACGTGTGGCAGTTATCGGGACCCTTATTTTTCGGTCGACAACACCTAATTCAAGAAAAAGTTGCATTGAAAATTGTAAACTTTTAAAATTAAAGGGTTTATACTTGAAGCCCACATCCTAGTTCAGTTGGGGCCGCCTGTGTCGTCGCTGCATCTCTCGGGTGCGAAGTGGATCTTGCCGGCCGCGACGTCGTAGACAAAACGCGTGTCCACCTGCTGCATCGCGCCGATGATTGTGGTGTGCTCGCTCGGCACCACGGCGAGGCAGATGTCGTGCTGAACGAAGACGAAGAGTTGTTGCGGCCTTATCACGAGGTCACCGTCCTGCTCCCCACCCTCCTCGAACTCGAAGTGCAGCGTCACCGTCGGCAGGTGCGGGAAGGCGGCCTGAGTCGCGCCGCTGAAGCAAAGGCGATACCCGTGGCGCCTCACAAGCGGCATCCCCAGTCTCTTGACGTGCTCCTCCACGGCGTGCTCCAGGACGTTGTACGCGAGCTGCGTCATCGTCGTCGTGCCCGTCCCGGGATCGATCAGGCACCCGCCGTACCACCTAGCGCCCGACTTGTGGCGCTGGAATAATTCGCGCATGCGGTGTCCGGGTGGCCCGACCAGGCGCTTGCCGGCGACGCTGACTCCGAGGAGTTTGACGAAGTAGGCGCTGAAATCCGGGCTGGTCCAGCGCATGAAGAGGATGTTGGTGCTCTTCATGTGGCCGGTGGCCGGGACATCGGCGCCGAACCGGAGGAAGCCGTGCCTCTCCGGACGCGTGGGACCGAAGAGGCAGTAGGAGAAGCGGCCGTCCTGCCGGTGCTGGCGGAGCCGAGTCCAGATGAGAGACGGCATCAGCCTCCCCAGGCCGAGGACGCCGGCTAGTACTCCATGGCTGTGGAACCCTGTGGCGGTGTGCGCGCAGCCAAAGACGACGCCACCAACCTCCGCGGCTGCGGCGCGGCCGCCATCGTCCGCGAAGGCGAAGGTCTCGTTGCCGAGCACACCGCTCGCGTGCGCGCCGTCGAGGCGGTTCGCCCGGAACTCGCAATCGGTGCCCCTGTATGGCTTATGACACAGGTCGCTCCTGTGCGAGACGTGTCTGAACGACGACGAGATCTCCGGTTTGAAGGGCGGCGGTATCTGTGGGAAAGGATGCGCAATCGGCATGCACTGCATCCACGTCAGGCTGCTGACCGTGTCCAGCACCAGGTCGTAGGTGCGGCGGCCGCGGCCCGTCCCGACGGTGGTGGCCACGCTGTATGTCAGCCCTCTCGGCCCGTGGACATGCGGCCGAAGCGCAGTGGTGGCTGCCTGCTCGTTGAGGTGCAGGAAGCCGCCGCCGTCGACGTGCATGGTGCTGTTCCAGCCGGCGCTGGGCACCAGGCGCAGGCTGAAGCCTCCGCTGGGGCGTGGCATGCCATGGGTTGCAACGGCAGGCTGGAGGAACATCGCCAGCGACGCAACAAGCACCAGCGGGAGGAGGGCGAGAGCGTGTGTCTCCAGCTCCATGGTTGCAGCAACACAGTCACACTAGCAAGCTAGAGCACCGCACCTTACTTGGTGGCTTGAATGCAAGCAGTCTTCGCTATCCTTTTGTACACAGAGAGTTAAATGTTGAGCGAGAACTAATTGTGGTGCCAAAATCCATATCTTCATTTAATGTGCATATCTCCTATATACTACTATCTTCATTTAATGTGTGCCGATTCATATGAGTATACTGCAAGTATGTTTCTCTTTGCCTTACACTGAGTCATAATTTGTTGAGCAAGAGTTTTGGGCTGCATTAACTACGTAGAGAAAATTTCTATTTCAGATTTGCATATCCCTTCACTCTCACTCATGTAGGAGATACATACCCATTAACTCATGCAAACATGAATCGAATCCTAATGCGAAAGCCATATCCAATATGATCAATTTACTCTAAGCGAGATACACTTTGCGTAGGTAGAGTTAAATGTTGAGCATGGATTTGGCCACGTTAACTTGGTAGCGAAAATCCTCTTTTAGATTTGTATATTTGTTGCACAACATGAATTAACTCATGCGGGCATGAATCCTATATACCTAACAGAGTCATCCCCACTACTTAAATCTCAACATGCAAGTTGGTGACTCATCTTATAATTATGAATGGGATAAGACCCACCTCAACATGCAATCTTGCATGTGAAAAAAACCACCTGAACATTCAACCATACATGGGAAAATATTTTCCATTCAATTATTCTACTTATGTTCAATAAATATTTTACAACTATACATAATCAAATATAATAAATCATATGTCTTTTTAATTTTAGTTCTCATGTTATGGACCAAAAATTTCATCAATCAACCTGCAACAAACAGGCGGGGTATCCTCTAGTTAAAGAGTAATGTTAAACTACAGTACTGTAAGCGCTTATCAAAGCTAGGTTGTGACAAATTAATTTATTCATTTCAGCTATCTTGTGCTAAAAAGCCATGAAACTGTACATCCAGATTTTTCGCTGCGAGCGGTAGCCCACACATATTTTCTTGCGATACGGGTCGAGTAGGCATAGCTTGTCGTGGTCTCGCGTGCTCATTGAAGAGGAACTCGATCGTCCCGAAGCGCATGTAGTAGATGTAGGGTGGGGGCGTGACGTCCAAGGGCTGTCCCCAACTATCAAGCACTAGCTCGAAAGAGCCGAAGGTGAGGATCTGGCTTAGCGTGAACTTGTAGGCTTCATCTGGATCTCTATCCCGGATTCAGTTTCCGACAGAATTGATAGTGCACAAAATTGTCAGATCCCTTGGTAGGGTGGCAAACTTGGTCGGAATTACCAGGACGGATCCCGCATGCACAA
This sequence comes from Aegilops longissima, assembly GCA_021605205.1. Classification (NCBI taxonomy): domain Eukaryota; kingdom Viridiplantae; phylum Streptophyta; class Magnoliopsida; order Poales; family Poaceae; genus Aegilops; species Aegilops longissima. The sequence goes on along the minus strand of CM038680.1, from coordinate 712,228,752 downwards.
GTTACCCATGTTCAGGCGTCCGAAGAGTAATACCCTACATCATGCCTCTTCTTGTTATTCATGGTAGATGGATACCTCGTGCAATGGAATACAATGATGTAGACGAGATTCCTACCGAGAGCTTCCTCTTTTTCTTCCTCCTCCTCTTCTTCTTCTTCTTCTTCCTCTTCTTCTTCCTCTTCTGCTTCTTCTTCTGCTTCCTCTTCTGCTTCCTCTTCTTCTTCTTCTTCTTCTTCTTCTTCTTCTTCTTCTTCTTCTTCTTCTTCTTCTTCTTCTTCTTCTTCTTCTTATTCTTCTTCTTCTTCTTCTTCTTCCTCTTCTTCTTCTTCTTCTGCTTCCTCTTCTTCTTCTGCTTCCTCTTCTGCTTCCTCTTCTTCTTCTTCTTCTTCCTCTTCTTCTTCTTCTTCTTCCTCTTCTTCTTCTTCTTCTTCTTCTTCCTCTTCTTCTTCCTCCTCCTCTTCTTCTTCTTCTTCTTCTTCCTCTTCTTCTTCCTCTTCTTCTTTATATAGAGTTCAATGAAGACCAAATGCTTGTGATAGTTTAAAAAATAACATATTTAAATTGTGCATCTGAACGCAGAAAAAATACATTGGTCAGTACCGCCTTTCAGCCAAAACGCGCTACTGCTACAGACAAGTACATATAAAAAATACATTGATCATCAACGATCTTTTTGTATATAATCTACATCGTCAATAGGAATCTACCACCAATTTAAGAACTGACGAAGACTCCTATTGCAGCCACAGATCCTACACATAGAGTTCAATGAAGACCAACTGCTTGTGATAGTTTGAGAAGTAACATATTTAAGGTGGTAAAAGGCTTGTTAGGGGCGAGGTGGGACTAAAACAGCCTGCCACAACGTCATTAGTACCGGTTCGTGGTTCGAACCGGCACTAAATGGTGATGGTGGGGCCATAGCGACCGCAGGTGACATGACCTCTTTAGTACCGGTTAGTGGTGCGAACCGGTACTACTGAGTTCGCCACGAACCGGTACTATTGATCGCCGCCACGAACCGGCACTAATATACACATTAGTGCCGGCTCTAATGCAAACCGGCACTAATGTACTTCACGTTTGACCCTTTTTCTACTAGTGTTCTTTCATTAGGCTAGCTGTCTTAGCCCCATTTACGCCCCGCGTATGCATGCCCGTTAGGACCTTTATGGATTCATCCCATTACCGGCACATGGGCCATCAATATGGTTCCAGCCCATTGAGAGCTTGGGGCTTGGGGCCCATGTTTGCCCATGATGTGGTCAGTTGTATTGTGCGGCCCATTAATGGCCCGTGGTTCTTCTAGCCCATCTAAAACACGTAGATTCTTTTGGCCCATTAATGCCCCGTGCTCTCTTCAGGCAATTTCTGGCCTGTGGCATCTTTAGGCTCGTTAAGAGCTCGTGCCATCCTGGGCGCATTTCTGGCACTTGATGACTTTCGGCTCACTAACGGTATGTTCTACAATTGGGGCATTTTCGGCCCATGGTATCTTTCGGCTCATTAAGAGCCCATGTAGTCTTTGGGTCATTTCGAGCCCTTCATGACTTTTGGCTCGCTAACGCCTGTTCCGCTATTTGATCATTTTCGGCCTCTGGTATTTTTTGGCTCATAAAAAGCCCATGATGCCTTTGGGCCATTTTAAGTTTGTGACGAGTTTCGGCCCATAAGATCCGTTATGTCTATGGGCCGTCGTAAATTGTGGTTACTTTCGGCCTATTAATGGCTCATTAAGTGTGTGGGGCCATTCATGGCCCCTTGTGCTTTCAGCCCGTTTGTGGTTCATGTTGTGTTTTGGGCCTTTGTTTTACGAGGTCATTCGGCCAACTAGTCGTCCGTGTTAGAATATTAAAGTGCTTGGCGGTTGATCCGGCAATGGAGGAGAACGAGGCGGCAAATGTGAAGGAGCTGGTAACGGAGTTAGAGAGGAGGCACATACATTTGGGTTGTGCGGGCGAAAATTCCTTTTTTGCATGGATGCTAGACTGAAAATTCTGTGATCGAGCACATGTAAAAACTATGAACATCCGCCTCATTTTGATTGTGGTACCGTTATGAAGTATGAACACCGCACTTTTAATTGACTCTTATATTACTATGCATTTAAATGGGTGGATGACCGGCTCCCGCATTCACGTCCACGGATGCGTGCTGGCGTGTCCGCGAACGAATACTGTGTGAGTTTAGTAGTCATGTTGGGAGATGTGCTAATGAAGGAACGGGGAGGGCACGGAGAGCCACATGTGTCTTCTTTACTCCCTCCGTCTAGGTGAGTAAGTTATGTTAGGTTGTGCACCGTGACCAAGAAGAAGGAAAAAACGAGAGAACTTAATGTTCATTTGCTAATTAATAGCATTGCATGCAAGTGTTTGGTGATCTTAAGTCATTAAAAGCATGCACACCCCACATCTCTTATTGGTTGATATGTCAAGAAACAAGAAATGAGGTAGAATTTAATGCACCGCGCCTAAGTGTTTTGGGATTATTTGGTTTTCGTAAGATGACTTACACACCTAGACGGAGGGAGTATTTCTTTTCATTCAGTTGACAACATCTAATTCAAGAAAAAGTTTCATTGAAAACTGTAAACTTTTTAAATAAAAGGGATTTCTTGAAGCCCACATCCTAGTTCAGTTGGGACCGCCTGTGTCGTGGCTGCATCTCTCGGGGGCGAAGTGGATCTTGGCGGCTGCGATGTCATAGACGAAGCGCGTGTCCACCTGCTGCATCGCGCCGATGATGGTGATGTGCTCGCTCGGCACTACGGTGAAGCAGATGTCGTGCTGAACAAAGACGAAGAGCTGTTGCGGCCTGATCACGAGGCCCGCGCCCTCCTCGAAGCGAAGCGTCACCGTCGGCAGGTGCTCAAAGGCGGCTTGAGTCGCACCGCCGAAGCAAAGGCGGTACCCGTCACGTTTCACGACCGGCAGCCCGAGTCTCGTGACGTGCTCCTCCACGGCGTGCTCCAGGACGTGGTACACGGGCTGTATTATCGCCGTCGTGCCCGTCCCGGGATCGATGAGGCACCCGCCGTTCCACCTACCGTCGGGCGACTTGTGGCGCCGGAACAAATCCCTCATTTGGCGTTGTCCGGGTGGCGGGACCAGGGCCTTGTCGCCGACGCTGACGCCCAAGACGCTGACAAAGTAGGCGCTGAAATCCGGGCTGGTCGTGTACTGCATGTAGAGGATCTTGGTGCTCCTCATGTGGTCCGTGGCCGGGATGTCTGCGCCGAATCGGAGGAAGCCATGCCTGTTCGGACGCCCTGGCCCGAAGAGGCAGTAGGAGAAGCGGCCGTCCTGCCCGTGCTGGTGGAGCCGAGTCCATATGAGCGACGGTCTCATCCTCCCCAGGCTGAGGACACCGGCGAGTACTCCGTGGCTGTGGAACCCCGTGGCGGTGTGTGCGCAGCCAAACACGACACCACGAACCACCACGGCCGCGGCGGCGCCGCCATCGTTCGCGAAGGCAAAGGTCTCGTTGCCGAGCACACCGCTCGCGTGCGTGCCGTCGAGGCGGGTGGCCCGGAACTCACATGTCTGGCGCGGTGATGGCCCGTGACATAAGGAGCTCTTGCGCGAGACGCGGCTGAACGACGGCGAGATGTCCGGGTTGAAGGGCGGCGGTATCTGTGTGAACGGGTGCGCGATCGGCACGCACTGCATCCACGTCAGGCTGCTGGCCGTGTCCAGCACCAGGTCGTACGTTCGGCGGCCGCGGCCCGTCCCGACGGTGGTGGCCACACTGTACGTGAACCCTCTCGGACCGTGGATGTGCGGCCGAAGCGCAGTGGTGGCTGCCTGCTCGTTCAGGTGCAGGAAGCCGCCGCCGTCGACGTGCATGGTGCTGTTCCAGCCGGCGCTGGGGATCAGGCGAAGGCTGAAGCCTCCGCTGGGGCTTGGCGTGCCATCGTTTGCAGCGGCAGGCTGGAGGAATATCGCAAGCGAGGCGAGCACGAGCGGGAGGAAGGCGAGGGCGCGCGTCTCAAGCTCCATGGTTGCAGCAACGCAGTCACACACTAGCTGGAGAACCTAACTTTGGTGGTTTGCATGCAACAAAGTCTTCCCTTGTACCTTTTGTACATGGAGAGTTAAATGTTGAGCTAGGGTTTGGCTGCACTAACTAATTGTGGTGCCAAAATCCATATCTTCATTTAATGTGCATATCTCCTACTCCACGTTAAATGAGTATATGCCTATTTTCATTTAATGTGCACCGATTCATGCGAGTATACTGCAATATGTTTGTCTTTGCCTTACTGAGTTATAATTTCTATAGATAGAGTTAATTGTTGAGCAAGATTTTTGGGCTGCATTAATTATGTAAAGAAAATTTATGTTTTAGATTTGAATATCCCTTCACTCTCACTCATGTAGGAGATACTCCCTCCGTCCGCGAATAAATGTACATCTATCTTTTGTTCTAAGTCAAAGTTTTAAATTTTTGACCAACTTTATAAAAAATATTAATAATATATATGACATCAGATCCATATATTATCGAAGTACATTTCAAGACGAATCTAGTGCTACTAATTTCGTGCCATAAATGCATTTACTTTTTTCTAGAAAGGTGGTCAAAGTTTTAAAATTTTGACTTAAGACAAAAGCTAGATGTACACTTATTCACGGACGGAGGGAGTACATACCAATTAACTCATGCAAATATGAAGCGTAAGTCATACTCCCTCATTTCCGGTTTATATGGCTCAATTCAATAATCTCACCAACCAAGGTAGATGGTGAGTGGTGAAATATTTTTAGTAGTTTGCAAAAGCACCTAATTAATGCTCTTGTTTTCCTCAAAAAATTATGTTTATCAATGCATTAATTGCAATGCATGCATGCATAAAGTACTTGCGTTGGTCAATTTTCTCTTAATACTTGCATGCAATGATTTAATGCACTTTGAAATCTGAACATGTGATGGGGAACAACCAAATTGAGCCTTATAAAATGGAAAAACTAAAATTTTGAGATAGGCCCTATAAACCGAAAAGGAGGGAGTATCCAACATGCTCATTTTACTCTAAGCGAGATACTTTGCATAAATAGAGTTAAATGTTGAGCAAGCGTTTGGCTACATTAACTATGTAACGAAAATTCCTTTGTAGATTTATATATCCCTTGCACAACATGAATTAACTCATGCGGGCACAAATTAAATAATAATGTTAAACAACACTGCTGTAAGTGCTTATCGAAACTGGTTGTGACAAAGTAATTTATTCATTTCATCCTGTTTGTATTCTGAGCGTGGAGCTGTGGGTTGTAAGCGTTGTCGATGTTGTACGGTTTCACTCTCCGTAACATCAACGGTGGTTTGGGTTCTATATGCCCCCCTCTATAAAATATGATACACAGACTCGCGCGTATTCGACAAAATATACAACATATATGCTATCTTGTGCTAAAAAGCAAAGAAACTGTACAACATATATGCATGATATATACAAGATGATCATCCTGGATTGAGCAAATTACGGATTTATTTGTGCGATCCAGTTGACCCCAACTTAAATCTAACAGTCCTCAAACAAGCAAGGTACTTCATTTACTAGTCCTAACCAAACCTAACTAAGTAAAGACTATCTCTGATGCATGATAACAAGGAGAGTGTCTGACCATTGCTAAATTGTGAAGATACTAGGATACCGCTACTGAGAAAACCTAACCAAACCTTAGGACCCGCTGAAATCTCACCAGGAATCGCTTCCCACCATCCTTGAGCTCCATAAACAGCGCCACCGTATGATCGCGGTAGCAAGCGTCACATATGAAGCAAATGGACTCCCACCTCAAGGAGAGAAGCTTCAACCACATAGAAATGTAACGGGTGAGAAAGAGGAAACATCACTAGGAGAAAATAAGTGATGGTCATCAACGCGTACTTGTCCGGAACTAAGGGAAGATGCCGTGGCAACTGGTTTCCTCCACGCAAATTTCCTTCATAGTCCGAGCTCCTCAGGTTACCGCTTATCTGGACCGTTGGGTTGCATCGGCATTGGTGCACAGAAGGAGCGTCATGAGTCGCCACCGCGTCATTAGCAGAAGTTGTCTCGTACGTGTGTATAGGCATGCGTGCTTGTGCTTGGGGCTCCACCTGTTTCTGGCGTATATGAAACTGTGTGACTCGTGTGTCGGTGGAGGTCAGGGAACGGTATCTGCCCACACATTTTACTTTGTTTAGTCTTTGGTAAATGTTTGGAGATGGCGCGCCGGCGAAGCGTTGCGACAGACGCTCGTCGTCCTTGACGTGTGTCGTGGGTCCCATGCGGCCACTAGTAGAAAAAAGACCTAATATGAGACACATTAGTGCCAGTTTGATTTTGAGCTGGCACTAATGTGTCCAGTAGTGCCGGTTCCAACGGCTAGCCGGTCGTTCTCATTAGTACCGGTTCGGTTCGTGGCGAACCTTTAGCACCGGTTCGTGCCACGAACCGGTACTAAAAAGGGTGGTGGCAGGGTGTTGTCAGTCTGGGGCCCTTCCAGCACCTTTAGTACCAATTCGTGGCACGGACCGGTACTAAAGGTCGACCTACATAAACCCTTCGTCCACCCGAGCCACTCTGTTCTTCCCCTTCCCCCTCACATCCTCTGTTCTTCCCCTCTCTTCCTCGAGCTCCTCACAAAATTTGCCCAAAATTTGTCAAGATTTGAAGGCCCCCATCCATTCAAATGATCACAAAGGTTAGCAACTTTGTCCTTTCAACTCTCATTGCTAGATTAGCTCTTGCAATGCTTTGTATAGTGATTAATTTGGGAGGAATTATATTTGCTAGTATTTGATTTATATGCAATTTGAGGTCAAAAATAACACTTAGTTTGCATATGTAGGTGTGGTTTACTTAGTGCCTTCTAAATCTCCGTCGTAACCACCGTCGATCGCCCGCACCGTCCCGTCGCCGGCACCACCTTGTGGTGAGGCTCTTGTTCATGAATGTTTTACATTACCAAATTGATGTTTGTGTGATTTGGATATATAGTTACTCGTATAATTATCTTACCCGTACGTTGTTTGTTATACATAGTGCCATGGTTTTGATATCCGTCCCCGTCGGCCCTCGTCCTTGTTATGATTCGGATGTGGTATATTCTCTTTTAAAACTAGTTGTTGCATTTCGTGTTTATGACAAATTATGCCCATCAAGTTGACATAGATATTTTTATCTAGGAGGTATGTGAACCGGAAATTCCAACCGACCCTATTGTCGAGAGGTTAAATTTAGTTGAAAAGAGAAAGCGAGTATTTGAAAGAAAAATTGAAAAGAATTGAGGGGAGAAGATGGAATTGGAGTTGCATGTTGCCGATGTAAATCGATGATCACAAGATCAAGATGGAGAAAATGAGGTTGAAGATTAGAAAGATTAGAAAATATGCCATTGATAGTGTGGCTTGGTATCATTATGCTGTTGGATCAATTATTACCTTAGTTGCGATCTTCATCGCATTTGTTGTTGCATTTAAATTCTTTAGCTAGAGAGTTATTTGTATGTTGCATTTAATTAAGTGCTGTATATGAACTTTATGTATGAACTTGTATTAATTTGGTCTATTCGGTGTTGTGTAATGAAGATGAGCCGACAATGGATGTATGATGACCGATGCTCTCCCGAGTTAATTAATGGCGTGCATACCTTTCTGCGGGCCGCTGAGGCAAACAAGCGGGCGGATGGTTTTATGCCTTGTCCATGTGCTGGCTGTAAGAATGGTCACAGTTACTCTACGTCAAAAACCATTCACGTCCACCTATTTAAGTCCGGTTTCATGCCCCACTATAATGTTTGGACCAAGCACGGAGAAATAGGGGTTATGATGGAAGACAATGAAGAAGAAGAGGACGACGACGGCTATCCTGGCCATGGGTTCCCTGAATACGATGATACAACAATGGGGAAGAAGCTGAGCGGCAATGCAGGAAGAAGTGAAGAAGAGGCATCGATGAGCCCACGATGATCTAGGTCGGACCATCGCCGATGCAAAGAGAAACTGCAAGAACTGATCGGAGAGGACGAAGTTGCAGCGTGTGTTAGAGGATCACAAGAAATTGTTGTACCAATTGCGAAGGTGACAAAAAAAGTTGGGCACCACACTTGAATTGCTGCAATGGAAGGCGAGAATGGTGTATCGACAAGGGATTTGTAAAGTTGCTGGTAATGATAAAGAATATGCTTCAAGGACAACGAATTGCCCGAGAGTGCGTATGAAGCAAAGAAGGTTGTCTGCCCTCTAGGGTTAGAGGTGCAAAAGATACATGCATGCCCTAATGACTGCATCCTCTATCGCGGTGAGTACGAGGATTTGAGCGCTTGCCGGTATGCGGTGCATTGCGTTATAAGATCGATCGCGATGACCACGATGATGTCGGGGTGAGTGCCCGGAAGAAGATTCCTGCCAAGGTGATGTGGTATTCTCCTATAATACCACGGTTGAAACGTTGTTCCAAAACAAAGAGCATGCGAAAGCGTCGCGGTGTACGCAGAAGACCGTAATAAAGGCGGAAAGTTGAGAGTACCACTGACGGTTCGCGATGGAGAAAATCGAGAGAAATCTTGGGAGGAGTTTGCGGTGACCCAAGGAACGTATGGTTTGGTCTAAGCGCAGATGGCATTAATCCTTTTGGGGAGCAGAGCAGCAACCATAGCACGTGGCCTGTGACTCTATGTTTGTATAACCTTCCTCCTTGGTTGTGCATGAAGCGGAAGTTCATTATGATGCCAGTGCTCATCCAAGGCCCTAAGCAACCCGGCAACGACATTGATGTGTACCTAAGGCCATTAGTTGAAGAACTACTACAACTGTGGAATGGAACAGGTGTACGTGCGTGGGATGAGCATGGATAGGAAGAATTTGACCTAAAGGCGTTGCTGTTCGTGACCATCAATGATTGGCTTGCTCTCAGTAACCTTTCAGGACAGATAAACAAGGGATACCGTGGATGCACGCACTGTTTGGATGATACCGACGGTATATATTTGGATAGTTGTAGGAAGAATGTGTACCGGGGACATCGTTGATTTCTTCCGACAAGGCATCCCGTAAGAAAGAAAGGAAAGCATTTCAAAGGTGAGGCGGATCACCAGACGAAGCCTCGCCACCGTACTGGTGCTGATGTACATGATATGGTCAAGGATTTGAAGGTAATCTTTGGAAAGGGTCCTGGCGGACAACCTATTCCGAAGGACGCTGACGGACGTGCGCCCATGTGGAAGAAAAAATCTATATTTTGGGACCTGCCCTATTGGAAAGACCTAGAGGTCCGCTCCATGTCGGCGTGATGCACGTGGCGAAGAATCTTTGCGTGACCCTGCTTGGCTTCTTGGGCGTTTATGGGAAGACAAAAGATACACCAGAGCACGGAGGACCAGCAACGTATGCACGGAAAAGGCGGCATACATCGAGGTCGGGCCAGCTACGCTCTTACCAAAGAAGAGAAGGAAATCTTCTTTGAATGCCTGCTCAGCATGAAGGTACCGTCTGGCGTATACAGACGAACCATTCGTCCTAGCCAATGATGTGGTGCAGGTTTTTTATGTGAAAGACATGTCTACCAGGCCGAGATAAAGAAAAGATAAGGAAGCGAATGGATCATCTGACGAGCCAAAGCGCCACATAGTTCTTCGGGAAAAGAAACATCGTGGAAGCGGATGACAAGACAGACATGTCAGAAGATTATGAAAAGTTTGATGAAATTGCTCCATTCACAGTGAATATTGACCCGAGCATCCAGTTAAATGATGAAGATTTTCCATGGCTACGGCGCAAAGGGACACACGCGAAGAAAAAGTTTCACACCCAAAGATCTGGGATGTGATCGACTTCACTATCATCACTTTTTTCTGTGTTTCACACCCAAGAGGGAATGTCTGTAATAGTTAGGGTAGTTAATTATGTGTTTTGGCATTTGAAACGCGAAGAAATTTTATGTGCAAACAAATTCTTTTCATGCATTTACTGATTTTTTCCAGCTAAATGACCCTGAAATTGAAAAGCATTTGAAATGAACTCAGAAAAGGTTGAAAGTTGGCATGGTATCATAATTTCATACAAATAGCATGTGCAAAAAAGTAGAGAGGGTTATGGCAAAAACTGGATACACTTCGTGTACAAAATGGACAATCTCTTTCGAAGTATCAGGGTTTCCGACGACACTGAACTGTTACAAAGGCATTTCATTTTTTAAATAACCTAAGCATTACCAAAGTGAATATAATGATAAAACACGCTAATATTAAACATAAGAAAACAGAATCACTGAAAAAACTTTTTTCAAAGTTAAGTTATTCACAAACTAGTGATTCACACAAATTTCAAATAATTCAAAATTTAAACTATTCAAATTTGAAAACTACCGGCACTAACAGAAAGTTTGTAATTTTTGTACCTAAAGCAAAAATATTCACAAAGAAACTCTAAATACAGCAAAAACAACTCAAAAATAAATAAAACAAAAATAAATAAAGCGAAAAAATCAAGAAAATTAAAAAGCCCGCCTCTTTGGGCCAAATCGGCCTGCATCGACTAGGAACACAACCTTTAGTTGGGCCAGGATGCAGGCCATAGCCCATGAGGCCCACATCTTGAAGAGGACAGGTAGGCCCAGTGGGCCTGCTTAGGAGAGGAGCTCGAGAGCTACCGCCTGGGGCTTATAAACCAGTCTGGTAGCCCCTCGGAGTAGCGAGGTGGGACTAAACTTGCGCACCGCTGGGCAGCGTGCCCCCTTTAGTACGGGTCGTGGCTCCAGCAGTACTAAAGACCCCCTTTAGTACGGTTGGAGCCACCACCCGCTACTAAAGAGTCTTCCTCCGCTGGCCTGGCCAAAACAGACCTTTAGTACCGGTTGGTGGCTCCAACCAGTACTAAAGGTCCATCCTATATATACAACACTTAAAAAAATTCAGTTTCCCTCTGTTTCTTCCCTCTGTTTCCTCCCTCCGTCGCGCCGCCCTGCCCCGATCGACGCCGTCCCGACGACGTCGCCGCCCCCTTCGTCGCCGACCCAGCTGTCCCGCCCTCGTCGCCGCCCGTCGTCGCCGCCGCCAACCGTCCCGTCCCGTCGTCCCGTCGTCTCCGTCGCCGTGCCCGCCCTGCCCGTCGTCGCCGCCCGTCCGTCGCCCGCCGCCCCACCCGTCGTCGTCGCCGCCCGTCCCGTCACCCGTTATCGCCGCCCGTCCGTCTCCCCCGTCGTCGCCGCCCGTCGTCGCCTCGCCGGTGAGCTTGCCCCGGCCGCCATGTCTACACACACACAGTACACACACACACACACACACACACACACACACACACACACACTACACACACACACACTACACACACACATTATTAGTTTGTTTGTTATAAATTTTTCTGTTTTTTAGTTATAGAAATGTTAGAAATTATTCTGTTTTTTAGTTATATAAATATTAGAAATGTTAGTTATATAGAAATGTTATAAATTTTTTCTGTTTTTTAGTTATAGAAATATTTATAGAAATGTTAGCAATTTTTCTGTTTTTTAGTTATATAAATATTAGAATTGTTATAGAAATGTTAGTTATATAATCAGGAAATTTTAGAATTAGTTTTAGTTAGATGAATTAGATTAATGTCAAATTGTTAGAATTTGCATATATATATATAGAATTTTAGTTATCACAATCCAATCATTTTTAAAATGTTACTTTTTGCGGGCATATAGTATTTGTTCTCGACGATATGCCTGGCCCACATCCTCGCCGTCGACCTATTCGTGACGACGTCCTGCTTCAGAGGACCCATGTCCGGGACTGGGCTCCGCCGGGCTGGCACTGGGAGGTGCTACCTGGAGGGGCGCGCCGCTTGGTGAGGAACCCGACCTCGGGTCCCGTCGTCGACCCTGATCTACTTTGGTGGCGTTCGCGTGGGCCACATTCGGTGCAGAGGCAGCTGGCCCTGCCGGAGGTGGTGCGTCGCCGTGTCAGGGAGGAAGATGAGCACGTCCATCGCTACATGGCTGCTATGGACGACGTCAGGTTCTCCACTACTTGGCGGGTTCTTTGGGCAGATGACCGGAGATATGATCCTGTGATGGTTCCTTCTCTTTGGGTGTGCACCGCCGCGCCCTAGGAACATGAGTGGCGCCCTAAATTCTTCTGTAGTACTCGATCTTTATTAGGTACCTAGCCAGTGATGTATTCGATATATAATATTAGAGGCGATGTATTGAGATTATATATATTAAGACGATGATGTATTCGAGATTATATATTCGCGACGATGTATTCGAGATTCAGTTTTTCCTTATTGATTAATTGCATCCATGCATTGTAATTTAAATACTAAATTGTTTTATATTTCTTCTGTATTAATTAGTAAAGTAAAAGCTATGGCGGACAATACCGGCAGAGAGAGAGAAGAGGAATTGTTCGACATCATACGCAGCCCTCATAGGCTAGATGATCTGAATGAAGATGACGGCTCCCAATATCTGAACAATACCGGAGAGGGTGATGAAAAGATATTCGATCTCGACGACCGAGCTGATGAAGTCATGAACTATGTGAAGGAAATATGTCCTAGAGGCAATAATAAAGTTATTATTTATTTCCTTATTTCATGATAAATTTTTATTATTCATGCTAGAATTGTATTAACCGGAAACATAATACATGTGTGAATACATAGACAAACATAGTGTCACTAGTATGCCTCTACTTGACTAGCTCGTTGAATCAAAGATGGTTATGTTTCCTAGCCATAGACATTAGTTGTCATTTGATTAACGGGATCACATCATTAGGAGAATGATGTGATTGACTTGACCCATTCCGTTAGCCTAGCACTTGATCGTTTAGTATGTTGCTATTGCTTTCTTCATGACTTATACATGTTCCTGTAACTATGAGATTATGCAACTCCGTTTACGGAGGAACACTTTGGTGCTACCAAGCGTCCTGGCGTAACTGGGTGATTATAAAGGAGTACTACAGGTGTCTCCAAAGGTACATGTTGGGTTGGCGTATTTCGAGATTAGGTTTTGTCACTCCGATTGTCGGAGAGGTATCTCTGGGCCCTCTCGGTAATGCACATCACAATAAGCCTTGCAAGCAATGTAGCTAATGAGTTAGTTACGGAATGATGCATTACGTAACGAGTAAAGATACTTGCCGGTAACGAGATTGAACTAGGTATTGAATACCGACGATCGAATCTCGGGCAAGTAACATACCGATGACAAAGGGAACAACGTATGTTGTTATGCGGTTTGACCGATAAAGATCTTCGTAGAATATGTAGGAGCCAATATGGGCATCCAGGTTCCGCTATTGGTTATTGACCGAGAATAGTTCTAGGTCATGTCTACATAGTTCTCGAACCCGTAGGGTCCGCACGCTTAACGTTACGATGACAGTTTTATTACGAGTTTATGAGTTTTGATGTACCGAAGGAGTTCGGAGTCCCGGATGAGATCGGGGACATGACGAGGAGTCTCGAAATGGTCGAGACGTAAAGATCGATATATTGGACGACTATATTCGGACATCGGAAAGGTTCCGAGTGATTCGCGTATTTTTCGGAGTACCGGAGAGTTACGGGAATACATATTGGGCCTTATTGGGCCATACGGGAAAGAAGGAAAAGGGCCTCAAGGGTGGCCGCACCCCTTCCCTTGGTCTGGTCCGAATTGGACTAGGGAAGGGGGGCGCCCCCTTCCTTCCTTCTCCTTTTCTCTTCCCTTTCCTTCTCTCCTACTCCTACTACATGGAAGGGTTCCTAGTTGGACTAGGAAAGGGGGAATCCTACTCCCGGTGGGAGTAGGACTCCCCTAGGCGCGCCATAGAGAGGGCGGCCCTTCCTCCTCCACTCCTTTATATCTGGGGCAGGGGCACCCCATGAACACACAAGTTGATCTTTGTGATCGTTCCTTAGCCGTGTGCGGTGCCCCCCTCCACCATATTCCACCTAGGTCATATCGTCGCGGAGTTTAGGCGAAGCCCTGCACCGGTAGAGCATCATCATCGTCACCACGCCGTCGTCTTGTGGAACTCATCCCGACACTTTGCTGGATCGGAGTCCGGAGATCGTCATCGAGCTGAACTGTGCTGAACTTCGGAGGTGCCATACGTTCGTACTTGGATCGGTCGGATCGTGAAGACGTCGACTACATCAACAGCGTTGTCATAACGCTTCGCTTACGGTCTCACGAGTGCGTGGACAATACTCTCCCTCTCGTTGCTATGCCATCACCATGATCTTGCGTGTGCGTAGGAAATTTTGAAATTACTCGTTCCCCAACAGTGGCATCCGAGCCTGGTTTTATGCGTTGATGTTATATGCACGAGTAGAACACAAGTGAGTTGTGGGCGATATAAGTCATACTGCTTACCAACATGTCATACTTTGGTTCAGCGGTATTGTGAGATGAAGCGGCCGGACCGACATTACGGTGCGCTTACGCGAGACTGGTTTCACCGCTGCGAGCACTCGTTGCTTAAAGGTGATGGCGGGTGTCTGTCTCTCTCACTTTAGTTGAACCGAGTGTGGCTCGCCCAGTCCTTGCGAAGGTTAAAACAGCACCAACTTGACAAACTATCGTTGTGGTTTTGATGCGTAGGTAAAACGGTTCTTGCTCAGCCCGTAGCAGCCACGTAAAACTTGCAACAACAAAGTAGAGGACGTCTAACTTGTTTTTGCAGGGCATGTTGTGATGTGATATGGTCAAGGCGTGATGAGATATAGGTTGTTGTATGAGATGATCATGTTTTGTTAAAGTTATCGACAATGGCGAAGCCTTATGGTTGTCTCTTTATTGCATAAGATGCAAGCGCCAAATAATTGCTTTACTTTATCGCTGTCGATAGCAATAGTTGCAAGAGCAATAGTTGGCGAGGCGACCATGTGATGACACATTGATATAGATCAAGATGATGGAGATCATGGTGTCATGCGGTGACGATGGAAATCATGACGATGCTTTGGAGATGGAGATCAAAGGCACAAGATGATGATGGCCATATCATGTCACATATTTTGATTGCATGTGATGTTTATCTGTTATACATCTTATTCTGCTTTAATTGACGGTAGCATTATAAGATGATCTCTCACTAAAATTATCAAGAAGTGTTCTCCCGAGTATGCACCGTTATGAAAGTTCTTCGTGCTGAGACACCACGTGATGATCGGGTGTGATAGGCTCTACATTCAAATACAACGGGTGCAAAACAGTTGCACACGCGAATACTCAGTTAAACTTGACGAGCCTAGCATATAACAGATATGGCCTCGGAACACGGAGACCGAAAGATCGGCGTGAATCATATAGTAGATATGATCAACATAGTGATGTTCACCATTGAAACTACTCCATCTCACGTGATGATCGGACATGGTTTAGTTGATATGGATCACGTAATCACTTAGAAGATTAGAGGATATCTATCTAAGTGGGAGTTCTTAATTAATATGATTAATTGGACTTAAATTTATCATGAACTTAGTCCTGGTAGTATTTTGCAAATTATGTTGTAGATCAATAGCTCGCGTTGTTGCTTCCCTATGTTTGTTGCTTTCATATGTTTATTTTAATATGTTCCTAGAAAACTGTGTTGAAAGATGTTAGTAGCAATGATGCGGATTGGATCCGTGATCTGAGGTTTATCCTCATTGCTGCACTGAAGAATTATGTTCTTGATGCACGCTAGGTGACAGACCTATTGCAGGAGCAGATCACGCACGTTATGAGCGTTTGGCTAGCTCAATATGATGACTACTTGATAGTTTAGTGCACCATGCTTAACGGCTTAGAATCGGGACTTCAAAGGCGTTTTGAGCGTCATGGACCATATGAGATGTTCCAGGAATTGAAGTTAATATTTCAAGCAAATACCGAGTTGAGAGGTATGAAGTCTCCAACAAGTTCTATAGCTAAAGGATGGAGGAGAATCGCTCAACTAGTGAGCAAGTGCTCAGATTGTGCAGGTACTATAATCGCTTGAATCAAGTGGGAGTTAATCTTCCGGATAAGATAGTGATTGATAGAATTCTCTAGTCACCATCACCAAGTTAGTAGAACTTCGTGATGAACTATAGTATGCAAAGGATGGCGAAAACGATTCCCGAGCTCTTCGTGATGTTGAAATCGGCGTAGGTAGAAATCAAGAAAGAGCATCAAGTGTTGATGATTGACAAGACCACTAGTTTCAAGAGAATGGCAAAGGGAAAGAAAGGGAACTTCAAGTAGAATGACAAGCAAGTTGTCACTCCGTGAAGAAGCCCAAAGCTGAACCTAAAGCCTGAAACTGAGTGCTTCTCTGCAAAGGAAATGGTCCTTTGGAAGTGGAACTACTCCAAATATTTGGTGGATAAGAAGGATGGCAAAGTGAACAAGGGTATATTTGATATACAGGTTATTGATGTGTGCTTTACTAGTGTTTATAGTAGCCCCGAGTATTTGATACTTGTTAGGTTGCTAAGATTAGTAACTTCGAAACAGGAGTTCTGAGAATAAACAAAGACTAGTTGAAGGGAAGTGACGATGAGTGTTGGAATTAGTTCCAAGATTGATATGATCATCATCGCACACTCCCTATACTTTCGGGATTAGTGATAAACCTAAATAAATGTTATTTGGCGTTTATGTTGAGCATGAATATGATTTGATCATGTTCATTGCAATACGATTATTCATTTAAAATCAGAGAATAATTGTTGTTCTATTTAAATGAATAAAACCTTCAATGGTCATACACCCAATGAAAATAGTTTGTTGGATCTCGATCGTAGTGATACACATATTCATAATATTGATGCCAAAAGATGCAAAGTTAATAATGATAGTGCAACTTATTTGTGGCACTTGCCGTTTGGGTCATATCGGTTAAAGCGCATGAAGAAACTCCATGCTGATGGGTTTTGGAATCACTTGATTATGAATCGTTTGATGCTTGCGAACCGTGCCTTTTGGGCAAGATGACTGAAACTCCGTTGTTGGAACAATGGAATGAGCAACAAACTTGTTGGAAATAATACATCTTGATGTATGCGATCCAATGAGTGTTGATGCCCGTGGCAAGTATCATTATTTTCTGACCTTCACAGATGATTTGAGCAGATATGGATATGTCTACTTGATGAAACATAAGTCTGAAATAGTTGAAAAGTTCAAAGAATTTCAGAGTGAAGTGGAAAATCATCGTAACAAGAAAATAAAGTTTTTGCGATCTGATCGTGGAGATGAATATTTGATTTGCGAGTTTGGTCTTCAATTAAAACAAAGTGGAATAGTTTCACAGCTCACGCCACATGGAACACCACAACATAATGGTGTGTCCGAACATCGTAACTGCACTTCATTGGATATGGTGCGATCTATGATGTATCTTACCGATTTACCACTATCGTTTTGGGGTTATGCATTAAAGACAGCCGCATTCACGTTTAATAGGGCACCATCTAAATCCGTTGAGATGACACCGTATGAACTATGGTTTAGCAGTAAACCTAAGCTGTCGTTTCTTAAAGCTTGGAGTTGCGATGCTTATATGAAAAGGTTTCAACCTGATAAGCTCGAACCCAAATCGGAAAAGTGCGTCTTCATAGAATACCCAAAGGTAACTATTGGGTACACCTTCTATCACTGATCCGAAGGCAAGTTATTCGTTGCTAAGATGGATCCTTTCTAGAGAAGAAGTTTCTCTCGAAAGAAGTGAGTGGGAGGAAAGTAGAACTTGATGAGGTAATTGTACCTTCTCCCATATTGGAAAGTAGTTCATCACGAAATCAGTTCGATGATTCCTACACCAATTAGTGAGGAAGTTAGTGATGATGATCATGAAACTTCAGATCAAGTTGCTACCAAACCTCGTAGGTCTTCGAGTAAGATCCACACCAGTGAATACGGTAATCATGTTCGGAAGTCATGTTACTAGACCATGATGAACCTACGAACTATGAGGAAGCGATGATGAGCCCAGATTCATGAAATGGCTTGAGGCCATGAAATCTGAGATAGGATCCATGTATGAGAACAAAGTATGGACTTTGATTGACTTGCTCGATGATCAACAAGCCATGTTAAATAAATGGATCTTCAAGAGGAAGACGGACACTGATAGTAGTGTTACTATCTACAAAGCTCGACTTGTCACAAAAAAGGTTTTTCGACAAGTTCAAGGTGTTGACTACAATGAGATTTTCTGAACTGTAGCGATGCTTAAGTCTGTCCGAATCATGTTAGCAATTGCCACATTTTATGAAATCTGGCAAATGGATGTCAAAACTACATTTTTAATGGATTTATTAAGGAAGAGTTGTATATGATGCAACCAAAAGGTTTTTTCAATCCTAAAGGAGCTAACAAAATGTGCAAGCTCCAGCGATCCATCTATGGACTGGTGCAAGCATCTTAGAGTTGGAATACACACTTTGATAAGTTGATCAAAGCATATAGTTTTATACAGACTTGCGGTGAAGCCTTGTATTTACAAGAAAGTGAGTGGGAGCACTACATCATTTCTGATAAGTATATGTGAATGACATATTGTTGATCGAAATGATGTAGAATTTTACCGAAAGCATAAAGGAGTATTTGGAAGGACTTCTTTAAAAGAAAGACATCGATAAAGCTACTTACATATTGAGCATCAAGATCTATTGAGATAGATCAAGGCGCTTGATAAGTTTTTCAATAAGTATATACCTTGTCAAGATTTTGAAGTAGTTCAAAATGGAACAGTCAAAGAAAAGTTCTTGCCTGTGTTGCAAAGGTGTGAAATTGAGTAAGACTCAAATCCCGACCACGGCAGAAAATAGAAAAGAGAATGAAAGTCATTCCCTATGCCTCAGTCATAGGTTCTATAAAGTATGCTATGCTATGTACCAGACCTATTGTATACCTTGCTCTGTATTTGGCAAGGGAGTACAATAGTGATCTAGGAGTAGATCACTGGACATTGGTCAAGAACATCCTTAGTGAGGACTAAGGAAATATTTCTTGATTATAGAGGTGATAAAAGAGCCCGTCGTAAAGAGTTACATCGATGCAAGCTTTTTACACTGATCCAGATAAGTCTCAATCTGGATACATATTGAAAGTGGGAGCAATTAGCTAGAGTAGCTCCGTGCAGAGCATTGTAGACATAGAATATTTGCAAAAATACATACGGCTCTGAATGTAACAGACCCGTTGACTAAGATTCTCTCACGAGCAAAACATGATCATACCTTAGTACTCTTTGGGTGTTAATCACATAGCGATGTGAACTAGATTATTGACTCTAGTAAACCCTTTGGGTGCTGGTCACATGACGATGTGAACTATGGGTGTTAATCACATACAGATGTGAATATTAGTGTTGAATCACATGATGATGTGAACTAGATTATTGACTCTAGTGCAAGTGGGAGACTGAAGGAAATATGCCCTAGAGGCAATAATAAAGTTATTATTTATTTCCTTATTTCATGATAAATGTTTATTATTCATGCTAGAATTGTATTAACGGAAACATAATACATGTGTGAATACATAGACAAACATAGTGTCACTAGTATGCCTCTACTTGACTAGCTCGTTGAATCAAAGATGGTTAAGTTTCCTAGCCATAGACATGAGTTGTCATTTGATTAACGGGATCACATCATTAGGAGAATGATGTGATTGACTTGACCCATTCCGTTAGCCTAGCACTTGATCGTTTAGTATGTTGCTATTGCTTTCTTCATGACTTATACATGTTCCTGTGACTATGAGATTATGCAACTCCGTTTACGGAGGAACACTTTGGTGCTACCAAGCGTCACAACGTAATCGGGTGATTATAACGAATTACTACAGGTGTCTCCAAAGGTACATGTTGGGTTGGCGTATTTGAGATTAGGTTTTGTCACTCCGATTGTCGGAGAGGTATCTCTGGCCCTCTCGGTAATGCACATCACTATAAGCCTTGCAAGCAATGTAGCTAATGAGTTAGTTACGGAATGATGCATTACGTAACGAGTAAAGAGACTTGCGATAACGAGATTGAACTAGGTATTGGATACCGACGATCGAATCTCGGGCAAGTAACATACCGATGACAAAGGAACAACGTATGTTGTTATGCGGTTTGACCGATAAAGATCTTCGTAGAATATGTAGGAGCCAATATGGGCATCCAGGTTCCGCTATTGGTTATTGACCGAGAATAGTTCTAGGTCATGTCTACATAGTTCTCGAACCCGTAGGGTCCGCACGCTTAACGTTACGATGACAGTTTTATTATGAGTTTATGAGTTTTGATGTACCGAAGGAGTTGAGTCCCGGATGAGATCGGGGACATGACGAGGAGTCTCGAAATGGTCGAGGCGTAAAGATCGATATATTGGACGACTATATTCGGACATCGGAAAGGTTCAGTGATTCGGGTATTTTTCGAGTCTGGGAGAATTACAGGAATACATATTGGGCCTTATTGGGCCATACGGGAAAGAAGGAAAAGGGCCTCAAGGGTGGCGCACCCTTCCCTTGGTCTGGTCCGAATTGGACTAGGGAAGAGGCGCCCCTTCCTTCCTTCTCCTTTCTCTTCCTTTCCTTCTCTCCTACTCCTACTACATGGAAGGGTTCCTAGTTGGACTAGGAAGGGGAATCCTACTCCGGTGGGAGTAGGACTCCCCTAAGGCGCGCCATAGAGAGAGCCGGCCCTCCCCTCCTCCACTCCTTTATATACGGGGGCAGGGGGCACCCCATGAACACACAAGTTGATCTTCGTGATCGTTCCTTAGCCGTGTGCGGTGCCCCCCTCCACCATATTCCACCTAGGTCATATCGTCGCGGAGTTTAGGCGAAGCCTGCGCCCGTTAGAGCATCATCATCGTCACCATGCCGTCGTCTTGTGGAACTCATCCCGACACTTTGCTGGATCGGAGTCCCAGATCGTCATCGAGCTGAGCGTGTGCTGAACTCGGAGGTGCCGTGCGTTACGTACTTGGATCGGTCGGATCGTGAAGGCGTCGACTACATCAACAGCGTTGTCATAACGCTTCCGCTTCGGTCTCACGAGTGCGTGGACAATACTCTCCCCTCTCGTTGCTATGCCATCACCATGATCTTGCGTGTGCGTAGGAAATTTTTGAAATTACTACGTTCCCCAACACTATGATTATGATGACACAGACAATGTTAGTGATGACACAGACAATGCTGATCTTCAAATAACAAAGACTTCCGGCGTGGTATATATTTATATAAGCATGCATCCTGGTGATCATCACATGTTTTTTTATTGAAGATATATTAACGAATCGATCTTTCTTCTTTCAGCCCTCCGGATCGAGCAAATCTGCTTCTCTGAGACAGCAAGACAAAGCGAGGCCGGGCAGATTGTTGAAAGATGGTGTAAAGTACCACATCGAATCCACCAAACTTAGTGGCGAACCCTCACGCCTAAGAACGTTGCGGACAAGTGGACTCGTCGGTCACGGAGTTCTTGTGAAGGACAAACTCGATCTCCATTCAAGAATGGAAAGAGCCAAAGACTAAACGTCCAAATGTTACTTGGGTCGATGTGAGCCAAAAAGACCTGGTGAAATCTCGATGGAACATTTCACCCTACCAGATCATTTCACTAAAGCGTATGTGGAGAAAGTCAAGGCCGATGCTCTTAAGAAGATGGCAATTGCATTCAACACCCACAAGAAAACTGTATGGGCCAACCACCTCGCTAATGAAAGGAAGACTCCAGATTTCAAGGGAACCTTTGGAGAAGCAAAGAGAACATCGGGCGATTTCGTGACCTTCAAGGATTCAGAATTATCTAAGGCAGTCGATGAAAAACAAGGCAAATGCCGCAAGAAAGACGCTAGATTCCATAGGCTGGGTCCAGGTGGCTCTGCGGTGGGATTGCCTAAGTGGGATAAGTCTGAGCAAGAGATGGAGGTGCAGGGTCACTCGATTACTAGGAGCTGGCCCCCAGTGCAGAACTTGGTTCTATGCGCATGGGGAGGGGGCGTTGGACCAAGACAGCCTGGTTTGAAGAAGGCAAGTCTAAAAGGAGCCGAACAAAAGATACTTGGCGAATAGAAGAAGCTCGGCGGGGTGTTCACGCCAGCAGAGAAACGAGCGAGCTTCTGGCATACAGAAATCTGAACACCGGGAAGAACACGAGGCATGGGCGTTATTCCCTGGTATGAGGGCTTTTCGGACTGGAATGACGACTACAGGTCCCGTGCAAGAAAGAAGATGGACGCAGAACGCCTTCAAGGCCTAGAAGCAAGGCACGCGGACCTGGCACTCAAATTCCAGCAGCAGCAGCAGCAGATCGACTCACTTAGCGGAAAGGGGTCTCGGCAGCGGCAGCGCAGAAGCGGATGATCGTCCAAGATTGGATAGCACCGTCCCATCCATGCCGAGAAGCAGCGTTGGTTCTGCCCCGGGCAACACACTGCTGGATACATACCCTGTCGATGACATCATAGAGAACACTAACTGTGAGCTACACTCCAAAATGAAGAACATATCCATGAAGGTGGCGGACGGCGTTGCTTTTCCAGTGACCCCCGAAGCAACCTACCATTGCATCCCGATTACAGAGGGCTATGCTCGTGTCATGGTTGATGAAGTGGTGGACCCATATTCGGGGCTAACGCTTGACATTCCTGGAGGTGAAGACGAGCGCACATTGGGAGAGGCCATACATCGTATCATCCTATGGAGAAAGGATTGCATCATCTTTCGAAGTCCACCGACACCGCGTCGTCTGCCGACTCCTCGAAGTCCGCCACCGAGTCAGCAGACTCCCGCTCCTCCAAGTCCACGAACGCGTGAGATGACTCCTCGAAGTTCGCCACCTCCTCCGCCGGTTTCAAGTCCGGCACCGTGTCAGGCCACACCTCCTGCTTCAAGTCCGGCACATCGTCAGACCACTTCTCCTGGTCCAACTCCACGTCAGCCGTCTCCGCCGTCTCAGCAATCGGCGAAGAGACATGCCGCAGCTTTGGTGCGTAGCGGTACGAGTCGAGGTAGTTCAGGAAGTACAGGCGGAGACAAGCGATATAAATATGGTCCAAGCCTCGCTCCTCTTCCTCAGAGGCCTTACGACATGACCGAGGAGCAAAACGCAGCCATAGTGCAGGCCCAAGTGGACGCCCATTTTGGACCGAAACCGGCACCGCCGCCAAAGGAGAAAGTGCCTGAGAAAACGATTGACCACTTCATTCATATGGCTAGAGCACCAGCTCCCAAGCCTGTTGACTCAGACTATGAGCGTCAAATCAGGAAGCTACATCGAGCACGGCTCTGAAGGAAGCGAGCTCGAGCTCAAGCCAACAAGCAGGTGGCAAAAATGCGGAAAACCGTTTCCCAGCTGGGAGAACAGTGGTATAGCGACCCCCGCTTGTTGTGCCAACAACACATGAGAGAATCTGTGCGCAAATATTATTGTGGGCAAACCGTTAGCGTTCCCCAGTAGGGCGATGTGGTAATAACGGAGGAGCATATCATGCAGGCTAAAATGCTCAAGATCTCTGTTGGACAACTCCTCGAAATCGAGCCCATGTCTCCGCTTAAAGAATCGGAAATAAAATGGAAATATGCATGGGGCCAACCTTTGGTCCATCCAGACAAGGTCAAGGACCTCCCAACGAGAATGTATGAATTGCATCAATGGTACATGAACATGACCAAGATTTCCAATCGAGTGTCCCTCATGGTGAATGTCAAGAAGGAGCATTATTACCATCAGAAAGCTCTGTCCATTGAGTATCAGAACTTTTCAGTTATACAATCAAGATGCACTCGACAAGTGTATCGTCGGTTGCTATTAATCGTAAGTGATCTCTTTCTGTAATTTAAGTCTCAAGCTAATTATGCAGTGATAATTTTGATCAATCATTACATGTAATTATCCTCACTATATTCTTTTACGTGGTATTATATGCAGGATGAAGATGTATGAAATGAAAAATCTGGGCGCTATGGCATTGGGTTCATTGACCCAAATACCATTAATGAGGACATATGGAAGTTTCCATTTTATCAAGCAGGTGTAGAGGAAAGCATGGTAGAGTTCTTGAAGCGCCTCAATAGCAATGAAGATATACTACTTCCTTACAACTTCCCGTGAGTCACACTGTCTTGTACTACAAATTCTGTTTTGCTTACTAGCTAGCTAGATGTTAATAATTAAGTGTATACGGTTTACGGTAGTTGATTAATTTTATGCACATGCCCGCTTATTTAAGACATGCAAACGTGTGCACATGCAGTTGGCACTGGGTCTTGATAGACATTAAAGTTGAGGAAGGAAAAGTTGAATTACTGGTCTCACTAACTAAAGAAGAAAGTGACTTCACCATCATGAAGGGGATAGTCAACAGGTAATTTCAGTCATTATTAACTATATATATCTCGGCCTATTATTAGTTCGTCATTTCCTGATATGAACTATTTAATAACCCCTTTATTAATTTTCTTTGCTGGCGGGCAGGGCATGGGCAAAGTTCATCAAGGTGACTCCAGGCGAATGGAAACAAAAGTTGTTTTGGCATCGACCAAAGGTATGTAATTAAGTAGTATTAGCTAGCTACCATCTCTTTAATTCTTGTTTCAATATCATTAATTAATTATCATGCTTGATTAATCATTATCTGATTCAATTCCATTCTCATAAAGGCCACAAGCGGCGCGCGGGAATAATCTGTGTGCATTCTCGTTTGCGAGAACATTCGCATGATGGCGTCGAAAGGAGCAGATCTGATAGACAGGACTGGATGCGTTTGTCAGAACACTATTCACACCATTATCGATATCTAGTCACACAACTACACATGCATATTGATCTCCTTCTTAACAGTTCAGAGAGGTGCGGGATAAGCTCCTACTATCGGACCGCATACTAGCACTTCAAGAGGAAATAGCCGGATTTTTGCTCGACCAGGTCATAAATCCCAAAGGAGAATACTATTACCCGCTACCGCCCCATGAACCACTTGTCATCGTGCTCCGGAGGCACCAAGGCAACATATGTAGGAGAAATTGTATATGTATATACATGTGTATGTGTGAATAATGGTGTTGGTTGTGAGACATTCGATGATATATATATATATATATATATATATATATATATATATATATATATATATATATATATATATATATATATATATATATATATATATATGATTCTATATATACGAGAAAATCTATTTATATATATGAATAACGTGTACAATTTGTAGTATCGTGAAATACCAGCAAACAAAAAATGGAATGGAAAATAAAAAAACCGGTACTAAAGCCCTCGTGCACCGGGCCTGGCTCGTGCCACATGTTAGCACTTTTAGCGCCGGTTCGTGACGAACCGTACTAAGCGGGGGGGGGGGACCTTTAGTCCCCACTCTTTAGTGCTGGTTGGAGAACGGCACTATAGGCCGTTACGAACCGGCACTAAAGGCCGGTTCTGCACTAGTGGCCATTCAAGCCCCTCCCCACCTTATCTTTTCACGTGAAGCTGCTGTCGCCCACCTGTTTCTATCTAGATGCATCCCTTCTCTGCTTTTCTTCCTGTCCAGACGTATCCCATTCCCTCCTCTGTTTGTCTTCTCCCCAAGTCCATGGCACCTCGTACTGCATCAAGGAGACGGGCAGGTGCTGGAGGGGCACTGCTGCTGAGTTACTGCAGATTGACAGAGGCGTCGTGCTGTGAAAGGGGACGCCGCGTAATTTTGGCAGGCGTTCAATGTGGTGTTGCAAGCCCGCACCATGGTCGGTCGATGCCATGGTTGAATGGGCCACTTCCGATTTGCTGCGCGCAGCGACGCGGAGCTGCAACCTCAGTTTGGTGTAGCTGCAAACCCCTTGGTGGTTTTAAGCTGCATGTGATGGGGCCATGCCGATGGGAAAGCTACAACCGGCTGCCACATGAGCTACAACCATCGGTGGCAGAGCTACAACCGGCGTTTGGTCAAGCTGAATCGAGACGGGAGAAGTTGCCACCGCGCGGGCCACCGCACGGGCCACCGGTGCTGGAACTGGCTCCCCGTTTTGTTGGAACCATATATAGGAGATGTTGGAAACCGGCTTCGCTCATGAGGCGTTGTGTGGCCACTCACATGGCTTTACCTCCACTCTGCGAGGTAGATGGAGGTCTGATGCTCCACCAACAACTCCCTTAGGGTTCCGGCTCGAAGAGCCTCTCATATACAAGTTCATCTTCCTAACAAAAGTTGTCAAAAATTGATAGCAACCACTCATATAAGTGTCTAGAGGCTATATCAAGCATTGAACCTACTTAGAACCAAACAAATTCAACATGCAAACTCATTTTCAATGACACCAACTGTAGAAAAATATAATCCACTAAAATAAAAAAACTAATTGGACCAATGGGGGAGTCACATACCAAAGAGGAATCCCCCAAAATAGTTTAAAAAACAGAGCTCCGAGC
This sequence comes from Aegilops longissima, assembly GCA_021605205.1. Lineage (NCBI taxonomy): Eukaryota > Viridiplantae > Streptophyta > Magnoliopsida > Poales > Poaceae > Aegilops > Aegilops longissima. The sequence goes on along the minus strand of CM038680.1, from coordinate 712,202,365 downwards.
AAACAGATCGAAAATCTAGTTGGAAAAAAGAACAAGAGCCACTATGTTTTTCTTCTCGAGGAAGAAGTAGAAGTGGTAGCTGGACTAAGTGAGTGGGGTCCTGTGGGCCCCACAATACATCATGGCGGCAACTCAGTCACACTAGCAAGCTAGAGCACCGTACCTAACTTGGTGGCTTGAATGCAACCAGAGTCTTCGCTATCCTTTTGTACAGGGAGAGTTAAATGTTGAGCGAGGGTTTGGCTGCACTAATTAATTGTGGTGCCAAAAATCCATATCTTCATTTATTGTGCATATCTACTTGTAGTACTATATGCATATCTTCATTCGATGTGTGCCGATTCATGTGAACATGAATTGGAGTGTACTACAACATGGTTGTCTTTGCCCTACTAGGCAAGAGTTTTGGGCTGCATTAACTATGTAGAGAAAATTTCCTTTCTGGATTTGCATATCCCTTCACTCTCACTCACGTAGGAGATACATACCAATTAACTCATGCAAACATGAATCGAATACAAGAGCGAAAGCCGTATCTAATATGATCATTTTATTCTAAACGAGTTACTTTGTGTAGATAGAGTTGAATGCTGAGCAAGAGTTTGCCTACATTAACTATGTAGCGGAAATGCCTTTTTTAGATTTTTATATCGCTTGCACAGCATGAATTAAGCCATGCGGGCATGAATTAAAGAATAATGTTAAACTCCACTGCTGTAAGCGGTTATGAAAGCAGGGTTGTGACAAAGTAATTTTATTCATTTCAATTATCTTGTGCTAAAATGCAAAGAAACTATACAACATATATGCATGATATATAAAAGATGATCATCCTGGATTGAGCAAATTACCGATTTCTGTGTTCGGTTCAGTCGACCCCTACATAAATCTTACTATCCTGGAACAAGCAAGGTACTTCATTTACCGGTCCTAACCGAACCTAACTAGTAAAGAATATCTCTGATGCATGATAACAGGGAGAGAGACTGTGACCATTGCTAAATTATGAAGATACTAGGATGTCGCTACAGAGAAAACCTAACCAAACCTTAGAACCCATAGAAATCCCTCAAGGAATCGCTTCCCACCATCCATGAGCTCCACAAACAGTGCCACCCTATGATCAGCGAAGCAAGCATCACATATGGAGCGAATGGACTCCGACCTCCAGGAGAGAAGCTCCAACCACATAGAAATGTGACGCGTGAGAAAGGGGGGACATCACCAGGAGAAAATTAGTGAGGGTGGACAACGCGCACTTGTCATGAACTTAAAAGCGGTTTGATTTTTCAATGAACTAATACACCTTACATTTTGGAACAAAGGGAGTAATTTTTTTATGAAAACACAACAACACCAACGACACAACAAAGCATGCATAACCCTTTTAATGCATATTATTTCTCATTTTTGTAGTTGTTGCTAGAAAGCGAGTAAAATGCAATCCATGGTTGCTGAATTCGTGATAATTGTTATACAAAATAAGATCAATACGGTTAGTAAGTATAACTTCACGTGATTATATGATGACTGGCACATCATATAACTCCAAATATTTATATGCATGTCAGTCTATTGACCGATCAAAATGTCCACATGGAAAACAATGCAGCCTCGAAGTGGGCCAAAGAAAGAAACAATAGAAACTAAACTAAAATTATGCTAAAGTGAGGAGTCTGGACATCACACTGGCCGCCGCCGGACACTAGCCATATGATCACACACGACTTTATATTAACAGGAACTAAGTAAACAACCCAGTTAGACAAGCTACCATATTTTTCTATGGATTCCGTTTTTTTACGAAAAACACAAATCTGTTATAGAAGTTCAGGAAACTACAAAAGCACCTCAAACATAATAAAAATTATATCATGGTTCCTGGACATTTGAATGACCACCGCCGCTAGAACGAGCTGCTGGCGCATCGCTATCGCTGCCCCATACCGGAGCCGACTTGAACTTATTGATGACAGCCGAGAAGCTTCATGCACGCGTCCCTAATGAGCATCGTTCTAGAGCTGCAATCATCGTATTTAAACCCTTGAATCTATCTGATGTGCCTCACACCAGATGACACCCTCGCGCACATATGGCGAGAAACCCTAAGCTCGATGCACCAACTAGAGGCATGAATCTACACTGGAGCTTCATCCACTCCGTCCTGACTAATGAATTCGAGGAGGTTCGAAGCTTGGAACACCAACTCGAAGATGAAGCATCACCATCCGTTCAAGTGCCATACCCGAAAGGACTAAAAACAATAAGCTAAACTACTAAACAGATCCGACACATTGGGATCCCCTCACCCACCATCGGAACGGCAAGCGAAGTGGAGAAGAATCCACGGGCTGGCAGGTGGAGCTTGAAGGGGAGAAAAACATTGCCCTAGATACATATTTCCATTTGAAAATATACTTATTACCTTTTTATTGGTCCAGGTCTCAAGAATGCATGTCATGCATTGGACAATAACTTGTGAGTTGATCTTTGTTGAGTAATTCAATTTAAGCAAATCATTGCGCTTAAGAGAAATAATGATATAGGATTTACTATAGGAGCGCACGGCCTCCAAATATTTTCTGAAACAAATAAGGTACTTCATTTGCTTTGACCATTGCTAAATAGTTAAGGTAGCAAGGCAATGCCACTGAGGACAACTATTTGCAGTTAACAATGATGTGTCCAAGTGTCCAGTATCACATCGTTTAGCTTACTCCACATATCAAGTTGTCGCTCCATCACTACAATATATATCAGCTACTATTTACCATTTAGTACCTGTCGTTAGTTACTTTACGACTAGTTTACCTATGTTAGACCCCCAATACTCTCTTTAAGCGGCTACATAAGATTGCCTATAGCAAGGCAACACATCCATTTTAGTCTTGCTACAAGGACATATATTTCTGATATACAGAAGATGTGCCACCCTGCGATAATCAAAACACAAGCATCACACATGGAGCCGGAGAGAAGTTCCAGCCATGCAGAAGAAGAGAAAACAAGAGAAAGGGGCTTGTGGTAAAGGGACTAGCAGGTAGAAATTAGCGACTAGGGGTAGATCTAGGGGGTGTCAGGGTGTCATGAAAGCCCCTGGAAAACTGGAAAATACTTTGCATAATATACTTAACACTAATTTTATAGAAACTTAATGCTATTTATAGACTATTTTTTTATTTACTCTGATGTTTAACTCAAATTATACTATTTTAGTGGAAATTCACATATTTTGTACACTCATATTTTGAAGTCGTGTTGTTTATACATTGTATATATCAACTGTGGCACCCTAGGTCCATCATTGTTAGCAAGGGCAGACGACTGACGACCTTGATACCCGTTCTGAACTCTGAAACAAGTGGTGGCGAGTGGTCTGCTCTTCCCATGCAGGCGGGCTATGAGCACATCTAGCATGGCTAAGAGTGCTCATGAATTTTTGGCTAAACATTTGAAGTGACTTAACTTACATGGTGTCAAATATTGGACACCACATTTAAAAATAAGCAAAACGGTTCCTTTTCTATTACTCTTCACTAAAGGCAGTGCGTACTAGATGCTTGAGTGACCAGCTTATACAAATACAAAGGAGCAAAGAAACAACCAACACCAACTAAGAAACAGAAAAACCAACCAAACCAGGAGATTTCACACTCAAGTGCAACACTATAGAAACTAGACTATAGGGAAAACCCCTTGTATGCCCTCTACAAACAATCTATCAAATTATTGGTTCTAAGCTTGAGCACATGTCCTTCTATTCTTTGTGTGGACCATCGAATCTTCCCATTCCTACATAATGTAGATCACCATGTAGAGATACATAATTAAAGCAGTAACACAACTTTAGAGTTTTGACCACGAATAAGATATCAAATTTAGATATGAACACGAAGGACATCTTCTCAAATGGTAACAGTTCCATCTAAGAATGAGGAGTCAAACGGATCTGCCATCGACAGATCGTGGCTATGCTTGCTGATGCTATAATTCGAGCCAGTCCAAGCAAACTTTTTGAATACAAACCGAGCACCTGGAGAAGCTCTGTCTTCGACTTGTAGCTTCCTGTTTTGATTATCCCTCCATTTGTCTATGTGGTGGCCGTTGATTGAACTCTCAAGGATTCCAAATTCCATTCTCCCTAGCACTTTGGCATTCAGAACAAAGAACCTGGCAAAGTCAACTTCTTGACCATTGCCATAGTAGATCTTCAACGACATTGTCTTTAGATGGTGCTCAAGGCATTCAATTGGATCATCTAGTGAGGCATACTTCCTCACACGACGACACTTCAATGGATCTAACTGGAGACAGAAAGAAAAAAAAAACTTTTTCGTAACAATTTGACAACATGATGTCTTGACATTTTAAGCAATATAGCCAATATGAACACTCACGGCGATATAGAGCGTCTCCAAGCAGGGGAAGCACTTGAGGAAGTCAATAACTGCATCCAGATCAGGCCCGACATGATCAAGAGCCAAAACCTTCACCGTGCGCATTGTGGTTGTCAAGCTAACAGCGACCATTTCCTACAAAAAAGAAAACATACACCAAATACACATAAAAAATAATAGCTTGGGTCAAAGAATTGTGACTTGAGTGTTTCGAAAATCAGGGCTGCAACTACCCGAAAAACGGTTGTTCCAAGGTGGAGCAGCGACATTCTTTTGCTTAGGCAACCCAATATCTCCAGTTTAGGAGCCCAGTTTATCCGGATGGTACTCGGACCATTGTCTGGACTGTATAGAAGCAATTTCTTCAGGCAAGGGGCGGTCGATGACAGACTTTGACAATGGGAGGGTATACTTGTTAGACCCTGCAAGGACTACAAAAGCCGATGCTTTTGAGAGTCGGGGAGCTGATGTAGAGTCTATCAGAGCCCACATTCTCCTGCAGCTGAAGGCTCTCCAACCTAGGGCAGCCGGCGAGCATGGCACTCAGAGCCTCCTCCGTCATGGTGACCCTGTCCAGGGTGAGCTGGTGGAGGAGCGGGAAGTGTACGACTAGGTTGGACGGCAGACGGCAGCGGCCGGACGTGGCCATGCGGAGCCCGAGCGCGTTCTGGAACACAGATGACGGAAACACGTCGGTGCAGTAGCTGCCGTGACTGTGGACGAGTATGAGGTCCTGGATGCTGGCGAGGTCATCACGGGAGCGGAGGCAGCCGTCGAGCCTGGCATCGCCGGCGTCATCAACCATCTGGCTACCCTGCGGCGGTCGTAGCGGTAGGGGAGGGGGTCCATGCTGATCGCGATGCGGCGGATGGGGCCTGGGTGAGCAGAAAGAATGCGGGAGACAATCTTTTTGGACAAGCCGGCGTCGAGGCTGAGCGGTGCGGAGCGCCAGATGTGTCGCTACCCGCGGGAGAGTGCCTGCGTGCGGCAGGCGTCCTTGGTTGGCAGGAAGGACACGATAGTGCCGAGCAACTCGTCTGGGAGCCTGCCGATGAGATCGTCGTGATCTTTCGCCATGTGCGTGGTGTAAATGTGTAATCGCCGGCGACGGGAAGGAATATGTGGAGCGTATTTTTCAGATCAGGGGAGGAATAGGTGAAGGGGACGGTCTGACAGACGACGAGGGCTTTCGCCTTATGTGCTGGTGCCGTGGGCTGTTCTAATCGCGTCGTGGGCTAGGTGTGCGTCCGACTTGCTTTTCGACACGGTTATGGTTCCAGCGTAGGTACACTTTCCCAAAAAAATAAGACGAATATATTTGTAGGACACTAGGAAACATGCCCGTGTTTTAGAATTGGAGAAAATAAATATCACACACCTTTCGACCGATATAATCTCTATTTCGACGTAGCTAATCTAAATTCATTCAGTCAGATACTAACATTATTTCCTCTTAAAAAGGTTATATGATATTAGTATCGTGAAAATACAACTCCTTGAAAGTTTCGTCTTCTTTGTGCCTTTGGAAAATATTAACGCCATAGGTATGTATGATACTGTCGTCGGTACACTTAGATCCAACGCCATAGAAATATATAATTTTGATGACGTGCACTCCAACGCTATCACTATTTTTTAATAATGACGCCATATTTGTGGTATCGGGTGTCCACGCCGGCACGAACAATTTTGCCATGCCATTGCTAGGCTTTTCTGCACTATTGTTGTCGATGACGGCCAAAAAACTCTTCGTGCGTGAGTCCCTAATAAGGTCCATCGCGCTGGAGCCACAGCGAACCGCGGTTGTCATAGTTAAGCCCTTGAATCGACATGAAGTTCGTCACACCACATGACATTGTCACGCATGTCCACGCTCCAAGTAGACGACTTGAAATGTACGCCGTAGCTACATCAGTTATGTAATGACTGATAAATTCAAGGAGGCCCGAAGGCTGAAAGACCAACTCAAAGATGAAGCGTGGCCATCCATCTGAGTGCCACCGCAATAAGGACTAAAAGACCCTAACCTAAACTACTAGCCGGATTCGCGGCACTAGGATTCCACTCCCCCACCACCCACCGCTACAGTGTGGCGGGCGGAGGGGAGGAGAATCCACGGACTGGCTGGTGGACCTTGGAGGGGAACTTTGCCCGAGCTACAAATTGTCATTTAAAAACATACTTACCTTCGTTATTGGTTCAGGTCTCAATATAAGCATGTCACGCATCCGACAATAACTTTGGTTAACTCAATCTATGCAACCTATAAATATTTTGGACAATAGCATGTCGTGCCTTCACAAAAAAAATGTAAAAAAATATTTTTGGAAAGAAACAAGGTACTTCATTTACTTTGAACATTCTAAATAGTTAAAGTAGCAAGCCTATGCTACCGAGGACAACTAATTTCTATTGCTTGTTATGTTCTTTGTACTATCATAATGTTTGATGCATAGATCGGGAGTTTTTCCTGAAAAAAGGAAAACTATTTGCAGTTAACAGAGAAAGTATCACATGGTTTAGCTCGCTCGAGATATCAAGTTGTCGCTCCATGGCTACAATATATACCAGCTACTGTTGTCTGTTTAGTACATGTCATTAGTTACTTTACAACCAGTTTACTTATGTTAGACCCCCCAGATTTCTTTAAGTGCCTATATAAGTTGGGATATGGCACGGTACCGGATTAATTTTAGGTATCTTGCTAAAAAATACATATATTTCTGATATATACAAGATGTGTCACCCTGCGATAATCAAAACACAAGCATCACAAATGGAACAATCGAACGCCGGTCAGGATAGAAGTTCTGGCCATGCAGAAGAAGAGAAACAAAAAAAAGGGGCTTGCGGTAAGAGGGCTAGTAGTAGCAGATGCAAATCAGCAATTAGGGGTAGATCTAGGGGCCTGCATAAATGAAAAATACTTTCCATAGCATACTTAACACTAATTGTATAGAAACTTGATGCTATTCATAGTGTATTTCTTGGATTTACACTACTGTTTTAACCAAATTACACTGTTTAATGGAACTTTGAGAAAGGTGTAATAGCTCCCGGGTGTCCGTACACACTAGTGAACAGTAAATTCATAAAAAACAGAAAAAAAGAATCAAAAAAATCAGAAACTTTCATGGATCAAAGATGATCAAAGTTTTGATGTTGTTGTTGCAAACTTTCAGCCACAAATAACATTCGTGGAGCCCTCAAAAGTGCACACAAATTTTGAATAGTGATTTTGCTTTTTTAGGTGAGGGCTCCTCGAATGTTAATTTTTAGCTGAAATGTTGCAAAATCATCGAAACTTTGATCACATTTGATGTCCCAAAGTTTAATTTTTTATTTTCTTTTAAATTGTTTTTGAATTTACCGTTCACAGAAGGTGTCGGGCCACCTGGGTGTTGAAAGTCCCGTCTCATGGAACTTTACATATTTTGTTCTGATATATATTGCGGTAATTGCCTTTGGCTTCTAGGTGCTTATACATTGTATACATCAATTGTGGCACCCTCGGTAGTAAGAGCCTAGGCCTACATTGTTAGCAAGGGGCAGAGGACGCTGATTGCTGGTTCTGAACTCTCGAAGGTGTGGCGGCTAGTGGTCTGCTCCTCCCATCTAGGTGGGGCATGAGCTCATCCATCTTGTTTGTGTAAGAGTGCTTGCGATTTTTTGGGAAAAAAATTAGGTATGTAACTTACGTTGTGTCAAACATTGGATACTGCAAGTAAGAATTAGCAAAAAGGCAACCTGTACTAGGACATGTTTCGGTGACCAGCTTTACAATACTAAGGGCAGAGCAAAGAAACTACCAACCACACCAACTAAGAAACAGAAAAAACCAACTAAACCGGGTAGATTTTGCACTAAAGCAACATGGTAGAAACTGGACTATATAGAAATCTCCTCATACGTCCTTTAAAACACTTCCACAAGTGGACCATGGGATCTTCCCATTCCTACATGATGTAGAGCACTGTGTAGAGATAACTCACTAAAGCAGTAATACAACTTTAGAGTTTTGACCACAAATAAGATATGAAAGTTAGCTTTGAACATTAAGGACACTTTCTCAAATGGTAACATATCCATCAAAGAAGGAGTCAAACGGATCTGCCATCGATAGATCATGGATATCCTTATTGTTGTGATGATTAAAATTAGTTCCAACAAAGTTCTTGAATACAAACTGAGCACTGCGAGAAGCTCTGTCTTCGACTCGTAGTTGCCCGTGTTGGTTATCCCTCCATTCGTCCATCCGTTTCTTGGAGATTGATATCTCAGGCAAGCCAAATTCGATTCTCTCTAGCACTTTGGCATTCAAAACAAAGAACCTGGCAAAGTCAACTTGTGGACCGTTGCCATCGTAGACCTTCAACGCCATATTTTTCAGATGGTTCTCAAGGCATTCAATTGGATCATCTAGTAAGTCATACGTCATCACCGTTTTTATATTCTTTGGCCGGCACCTTGGTGGGTCTAACTGGAGACAAAGGAAAAAAGAACACTTGCTAACAATTTGGCAACGTGATATCTTGACATTTTAAGCATTCTGGCAAAAATACTCACTGTGATATAAATCCGCTCCAAGCAGGGGAAGCACTCGAGGTAGTCAAGAACTACATCCAAATCGGGGCCAACAAGAACAAGAGACAAAATCTTGACCGTGTTCATTACGGTTGTCAAGCTAACGGCGAACATTTTCTAAAAAAAAACAGAAAATAAGCCAAGCATGTATCAATAATAGTAGCTGTAGCTTGTAAGCATTAAGGCTACCCGTAATGAGTGTATCATAGTTAGCATCATTCATGGCAAGAAGACAATTTTAAGAGGTTGCATATAACTGAGCCAAGAAAAAGAGAGTTCAGTATCATAACATGATAAAATATCATAGTAATTAGTGTACTACTATGTGTCTTGCATGATACCAATAAATAAGGTCATCTATTATACAATACTAAAGATGATACTAATTTATGATACTATGCATTACGGAGGTATTATCATATATTATATACTATGATACTACCCACTACGAGCAGCCTAATGCATGCATATATATATAACTTAAAAATCTCATCAACTACGTACCTTAGATCACCCAATATTTCTAGCTTAGGAGCATGGACTACCCGGATGGTGGCCGGACCATACTTGGGATTGAGCGGTAACAACCTCTCGAGGGAAGGTGCGTCCTCGATGACCAGCTCTTGGACTTTGACAAGGTGAGAGTAATAAGGAGCACAAAAGCTGATGCTCTTGAGAGCCGGAGAGTTGACGCGGAGGCTGGCAGAGCCCACATTCTCAGCCAGCAGAAGGCTTTCCAACGCAGGGCAGCCGGAGAGTACGGCGCTGAGAGCCTCCTCCGTTAGGGTTACCCTGTACAGCGTGAGCTGCCGGAGGAGCGGAAAGTCCACGGCTAGGTTGGGTGGCACTGGCAGACAGCACCGGCCGAACGTGGCCACCTGGAGCGTGGGCGCGCGCCGGAACACAGACGGTGGCAACACCGACATGTCATTGCCGTTGCTGCCGTGGCTGTAGTCGATCCGGAGCTCCTCGAGGTGCGTGAGAACCCGGGAGGAGAACCAGCCGTCGACCCTGGCATCGCCCGCTTCGTCCAGGATCGCTGGCCGCGTGTGGCCGTGGTAGCGATAGCGGAGCGATTTGATGCAGATCGAGATGCGGTGTACGGGGCCGAGGTGGGCAGAGAGGATGTCAGAGACGGTCTTTTCAGGTAAGTCTTCGTCGAGGTTGAGCGGCGCGGAGCGCCAGATGGGGCGCCACCGACGGGAGAGAGCCTGCGTGCGGCAGCCGTCTTTTGTGGGGAGCATGGAGACGATGGTGCCGAGCAGCTCGTCCGGGAGGTCGCTAGTGAGATCGGCGCGATCCGTCGCCATGTGCGTGTGATCGCCGGCAATAGGTGAAGGGGACGGACGAGGGCTTTGGCGTCTCTGTGCTTGTGCCGTGGGTTCTTCTTATTCTTATCGCGTCGTGGGATACGTCCGAGTTGCTTTATAACACGCACGTGGCGTCGTGGGCTGGGTGTATGTCCGAGTTGCTTTCCATCCTGTGCGTGCGTGTGCCCCTTCCCCCTCAGAATATATTTCTTTTTTTTTCGGGGTGGTGGGTGTAAAAGAGTTTTATTCCATTCCATGGGCGCTCTGATCTCTAGGAATTTCAAAGGAAAACAACCTACCGCACTACCAGAAAAACTGTGGTTGCCGACGGCCAAATCTATGCCGACGGCCCCCGTCGGCATCTGTGGACCTATGCCGACGGCCACGGAAAGGCCGTAGGCTTATAAATACCGTCGGCATACATCAACTTATGCCGGCGGGCCGTCGGCATAGATAAGGCCGTCGGGACCGCCAGAGTTACGCCTCTGGGCCCGTCGGCATAGCGAAGGCCGTCGGCATACCGTGGCCCACCCGCCCGGTCGGCGACCATTTGACGGCGTTGACCCTCGCCGACGGGCGATGAACGGCGGCCGTCGGCATATCGATGGCGGGTATGCCTACGGCCAAGCCGTCGGCATAGGCCCTCTGCCACGTCGGCGATCCGTGTGCCACGCCACGTCAACGATCCGTGGGACAACCTCCGTGTGTGCCAGATATGCCGACGGCCTGGCCGTCGACATACGTTAATTACTTTATTTTTTATTTTTATTTTTACTCTGTTTTTTATTTTTACTTTATTTTAATTTTTGTTTTGTATATGATAATTATGCCTTATCTAAAAAACATACCCGATGGTATATCGATTGCCCCGTTACTTAACATCGCTATCGCCGTGTCACGGAGGGGAAGCAGTCGACACGGAAGGAATTCTGGTTGGTGGGGCGATTCGGGAGTAGCTATGTCACTAAAACATCGCACGGGTCCCGATGCATATGTGAAAGTGTTCATGCATGCGTCGCTGTCTTGGGGCTCCGGTGTGGCCCCCCTCACGGATGGCGCCGCCGCCCGACACCCCGAGAGACGCGCGTGCGCCTCTTCGGACATGCCACCACACCACCTGCATGTATGAGACCCATGCCAAGGCCGTAACCACTACTTTCGGGTGAGTTCTCTTGAAGCACAAGTCCATTCTAGTTTCATGAATGATTTAACTCATGGCTTCTTCCATTCTTGTTTCATGCATGATTGTAGAAATTCTATCGAGTTCTTCCGAGCATGGGGCTAGAGCGGACCAGATCGTCTGCGCCAATGCAAGAAGAAGGCCCGCCAGATGCGATCGAGTGCGCTATGTGGCCATCTCGACATACTACCACGATGTTCTTGGTGTGAAGATGACCAAGGAAGAAGCGGAGGATGGGCATTACCTTGGAGAGGCACGAGTACTTGGCGGTAAGTATAAAAGATTTTCATTATGCTTTCATTACCATGTGGTACATTTCACCGTTTCATGTTGACATGCCATTATGCTTTTATTATGTAGGTGTGTCCAAATTGGTGTTATGGAAAAGACGAGTCTGGGCGGCATTGGTGGATCTTTGGTGTGATGGGGCTGGAGCACAGGCGCTATGAGAATAAAAAATAAGGCTAACCGAGGGAATGAGGGAGTACATGCTCGTGGAAACCGAAACCACTATCTCCACAAGGCGGTTAATGTATGACTAACCCCATTAAACATTCTTCTTCTTCTATTTACCATCACTTTCTTATGTATGACTAACATCTGCTTTGGTGGTGCAGGGAGAAACCAGGCGGCCGCTCTCGGACATGCAGGCGTGGGAGATCGCCCATCTGCGGAAGGACCCCAAGCTGGCGAGCCCAAGTACTACGGCAAGAAGACCGCGTGGAGGAAGGAGGCCTACTCCGCAGCCTATCTGGCTACATCCTGACACACCGACCCCATTGCGCGGATCTGGGACGACAGGCGGTGGTGAGCATGGGGCCCAAGGAGCACGGTCGGGAGGCGGTTCTCGATCTTGTGGTCACTCCGACTATCTCCTACACACAGCTTCGTCGGATCGACCCGAGCTGAGCAGCGCATGAGCCAGCCGGTGTCCAGTTCACAGTCCCTCTTTCAGAGCAACAGATTGTAAGTATTTTCCTCTTATCTTCATTGCTCACTCTATTTTCCGCATCTAGTAGTTTTATGAGTTCCATCATGTCATACCGTAGGCCTACAGAGTACACGCCAGAGACCATGGCGTGGCATCGAGGATTCATGAACACCAAGTGCAGAGGGATCGCCACCGAGCAGGGCTTTTCAGAAATGGCGGCGGCGGTGTCCTCGATTCAGCCAAGACCATGCCCTCCAAAGACAACCAAGGTCTTTGCGACCTTTGAGGAGTTTGTGGCACGAGCGCTGGCCCCTCGCGGTTAGTTCATCCCCAATCTATTCACCCCAAGCATGTCATGCCTTTCAACACGATCATATATCCCATTAATATGTCTTTTCAACATCCAGGAACAGATGGATCTACCGTTGGCGGTGGTCTTCGCACACTCCGGACACGGGCCGACAACTCCGATCCACTTGAGGCGGAGGTGGAGGCGGTCTTAGCGGTAGCGCTGCCGCTAGCGATGGACGACACAGGCTTGGCGGTCTTGGCGGTGGCGACCTCCAGCGGTGCTCGGCGCCCTGGCGCTTAAGCCTTTGGGTCACATTGTGGCGGTTCTCGATGTTGTGATACTTATATGCTTGTGATGTTTCTTATCTTATTGTTGTTTGTGAGATTCTTATATCCTTGGTGGTGATGATACTTATATGTTTATGCTTTGCGATGTTTCTTATGATGTGTGATGATGAATTTGTTGTGTGATCTCGCTCCTTCATCGTTACGTGATGTCGCTTCTTATATATCTTGCTTCTTATATATCTGTGTATATTCAAATGAATTGAGCTGAAAAGAAATGAAAAAAAGAAAGAAGAATCGACAGAAACTATGCCGACGGCCTAGCCGTCGGCATAGGCTCGGCGTGAGCTCGATGGGCGACACGTGGCCGTCTATGCCGACGGCCCAGCCGTCGGCTTAGTTACGCCCGTGAGTGCCCGATTGCCGACACGTGCGAGGGCTATGCCGACGGCCTGCCGTCGGCTTAATCTGCCCTGTGCGATCGCCGACCGTGGCATGTCTATGCTGGCGGCGGCGCGCCGTCGGCATAGTTCACAGCTAAGGCGACGGCGGGGCCGTCGGCATAGGCAAGCAGCGGAGCAACGGCTTCGCCACGCAGAGCATGTCGTCTTGAAGCGGCCTGGCCGTCGGCATAGTATTAACGGCCGACGGCCGTGCCGTCGGCATAGACACTCCGCGTGGCGAGCCGCCGTTGCTTTCGGCGATTGACGGCAACCGCCGTTAGGGATGGCGTTGCCGACGCCGAGCCGTCGGCATAGATGTCTGACCACCGTCGGGATAGGGTCTATGCCGACGGCCATTCTATGCCGACGGTCATAAGGGCTACGCCGACGGATATGTTGCCGACGGCCCTATGCCGACGGGGGCCGTCGGCATAGGCCTGTCCCGACGGCTAGTCAGGGCTATGCCGACGGCCCGGGCCGTCGGCATAGGGTGCGATTCCAGTAGTGCCGGAGGTGCTTAATCTCCTAGACTAAATGACCATAAGCCGATCACTACTGGAATTTGCTTGTACGCCGGGTGCAAGACTCTTTGCCGAGAGCCAAATCTCGGGCACTCGGCAACCTTGCGTATGTCGAGAGCTGCACTCGGCAACAGTGGGTTCACGACAACTAGCCCATGTTGTCGTGAGAGGCTCCCGGTGAATAGGCTACACCCGGCAAACACTACGTACGCCGAGAGCTACACACGGCAAAGAATAGCAACATGGCATGCTCGTTCGCACCTGATGGCGCCGTCAGTTTTTTTAGACTTAACGAGAGCCGAATATCGACGCTCGGTGAAGACTTTTGATGACTTCTATTTTCTTTTTTATTTGGGTGTAATTTTTGGCCTCTATTTTTGTGTCTGATATTTAATATCTTTTAATGACTAAAGTGTCAAAATACCATGACTTTTGATGACTTATGTTTTGGGTTAGATTTTTTTCGAATCTCAACTTCTAATTAATTAAGCACTACTCTCTCCGTTCCTTTATGTAAGGTGTATTATTTATGCCACGGTGACCAAGGCAAGTAAATCAATTAGGCCAGATAGAAAGAGGTACTTGCAACAGGGAGAAATATTATTACCGAGCACGGCTACAAACGTAGAGAAGACCCCTAGAGCAAGGGTTAGGACCTGTACATAGAGGGTTATCGGTACATGCAGCTATTACCGAGAGTCGTAACATGGATAAGTGGGTATTCACTCGATGCCGGTTAATGCGCTAAACCGCCGGGGTCACAGGTAGGGCACACGGTCAGGAAGCCGCCCGAGGGGGGGTCCGGCAACTGGACCTACATGCGTGTGGCCCAGGCATTTGTACGAAAGGTTGGTGTGGTGTAAGAATACTCTATGCACATCCTTGAGGTGGCAGACCCCTACCCCCTCTCGGTGTCGGTCAACGCCGTAGACCGTCTGAGGCCATCTCGTGGCCGCTCGGTAGGAACAACCCCTCTCGGTAGAGTGTAAATATAATAGTAAGGTGATTAGTCAAGCATGTAAAAAATGATGAAAATAACAACAAACAGAATAACAAACATTTACCGGCTATGGAAGGAGAAGTATCCTTTACCTAGGTTACGACCTTTACCGAGAGTAGCTCTCGGCAAAGCAAACTATACCGAGAGCCGATAATCAGCTCTCGGTAAAGACAATATCACTTTCTTTTTAAATGTGTGTCTCTTTGGCACTATCATTTTGTGTATCATATTTCAGAACTGGTAATCACTAAAGTTTCACTAACCACTACTCCACTCGGTGCGGGTCAACACCGTCGACCGCCGGGGGCACCAGATGGGTGCTCGATCGGAAAGCCGTCGCACCAACATGCATGTGACCTAGGCATACGTACGAAAGAGTGTTGTGGTGTCTGAATACCCAGTGCACAAAATTGACGTGGCAGATGCCTCACGTACATGACACACGGGCGGAACATCGATGACTGGATGCGGTTGTCCCCCAGATCTAGCCGGCGGTGGGCGATCTTGTGAGGGAATGGCCTCAACTTGTTCTGACGCCTCGCAATGACCTGTAGCAACACGGAGAAGCAGGTATTTACCGTGCCCTACCCCCTCTCGGTGCCGGTCAATGTTGTAGACCGTCCGGGGCCACCGGATGGCCGCTCGGCCGGAACACCCGATCTCGGTAGAGTGGGTGATTAGCCAAGCATGTAAAAAACAAAAGGATGAAAATAAAAAAAAGTAGAATAACAAAAACCATTTACCTGCTACACACGGAGAAGGAACCTTTAGCTAGGTTATGTCATTTACCGAGAGCCGCCCTCGGCAAAGATAACATTACCGAGAGCCGACAACAGGCTCTCGGTAAAGTATATAACACTTTCCTTTTTTAATGTGTGTCTCTTAGCCACTATCTTTTTGTGTCTTCTATTTCATGTCTTTTCATCAATGAATTTTTAAAATCCCATTACCTAAAGTCTCAGACAGAATCTGTTGGATTGCTGGAGTCAATTATTTACCGAGAGACGCCCTCGGAAAAGAAAGGCACAACTGTCATGCAACACGTTTTACCGAGAGCCACCCTCGAAAAAGAATGGCACTTCTGTCAGTTAACCGTTTTACCGAGAGCCACCCTCGGGAATGAGAGTTTTTCTGAGTGTGACTCTCAGAAATGTGTCCCATAGCTTCTTTTTTTTGACCTGCTTCCTATCTTGTCCCTGCAGCTGAAATGAACTAAATAGATTTTCCATATCTTCGGGACATCACACACATAAACAGAATAGTTCACATATGCATAACTCCAATATTCAAACTAGAAGTTCATGACTCAAAGTATTTCACATATGCATAACTCCAAGCAGTTTACATAGGGCAATATTTCATACAAGTTCATATTGCAAAACACATCAAGGGCACAATCAAGTTCACATCTTCATCAACCGCGTTTAAGAGGGTGGGGGGCATCATTTCCATAGGGTAAAGAAGCTGGAGGAGGAAGGGCATCATTTCCATCGCCTTTAGATTGCATGAAAGCCGATAAGAGTATAGATTTGTGAGCATTGATCTAGGGCTATCTAATGAATGGGCGTAATTTACAGAAATTTCTACCTGTAATCTTCCTCAAGCTCCTTGAACCTCTTGTCATATTCTGCTCTTTCCTTCTGTCTCGCCGCCTCCTCGGCCAGCCGCCGTTCCTCCAGCTCAGCCAGCAGTCGTTGCTCCTCCTCAGCCCGCCGTTGCGCCTCCTCGGCATCCCACTTCTCAATTAAAGTCTGAAATATGGCATTAGGCTCATATAGGTTGCAAGGATGCATATTCGAGGCATCCATATAAATGAACGGTTATGTTGCTAACCTTGAGACGCGTGATCTCACGCGTCGCGGTGGTCGGGCAACTCCGTATGGACGGAGTTGAGCTTGTGCTCGACGCCCGTATCTCATGGAGCTTGCGATGCGACCATGCCAGAGGAGGTGGCGGCCATTGCAGAGGAGGTGGCGGCCATGGCTCTTCCCCTCGCCAGCAATGACCAGCAGCTCAGGATCAAGGTCCTCAGACATCGGATCGGCGTCTGGCCCGTGCACCTCCCGGAAGACCTCTGTGAAGGTCTTGTAGTTCTCCTCCGCCGACTTGCTGCAGAACTCGGCACCATCCTTCCCCTTGTGACCTTCTTTCCAGGCATCGAGGATGTGGACCGAGCAACCATGCTCTGCCTCCTACAAAAGTAAACATCAAGGGTAACCATCAAGCTTAAAGAGCGGAGATGCACCGTGCAAAAAAGTAAACATATTCCACATACCATGTGTTGCTGTAGAGTGGCTAGGTTGCGGCTCCCTTGGACATGTGCTGGGCCTGGCATTTTCGCGCGGTCTACGCCTTTCTCCGTATGCTGCGCCTGCCATGCTGGGTCACACCACATGTTGACCAGTGCCTCCCAACAATCGGCCTTCATCCAGGGTTCCCTCGCCTAGTCAGACATAATCAAGTCATTGAGTAAAAAGCGGAGGATGACTCAAAAGTGTTAGCAAGCAATGTCGTCACTTACCACCGACATGTACTCCTCTCTCTCTAAGTTGATCTTGCAAGCAACGCTCCTCGTCATCGGGAGCCCCTCGCCATCGAGTGGCCGACACTTCAACACGGCATAGTATCGTAGGTTGTGCTTCATATCGGAGAGTATCTTTCGGGCTACTTGATTGATGCCTTTTTCCGTCTTTTCTTCACTATCAAGGCAAGAATATTGTTGCTATAAGAATGCATAAATTAGTTAATTGAGAGGCTTCAGATACTTCGGATATGGAACAGTGAGGTGGCAAAGATACTCACAGTGAAACCTTCCATGACCCGTTTGGCCATGGATACATCCTTCTCATCCTTGGTGTACTCGTAGTGCTCCCAAGAGAAGCCTGGCGACGGTGGGTCGTCATCACCCGACTTAGCCAACCCGGGGAAGTACTTCCTCAAGAGTGAGCCGATGATGTGGGGCGGCAATTTCACCCCCTTAGGCTTCTTAGGGACAAACTCCCATTGTCTGCATGATGAAAAAGAAAAGGTGGCCCATAGTGTTCAATTAGGGTAACCAAAGTAATTGCAAGATCAAATACTTACGCATCTCCCTTCAATTTTATCATAGGACGGCCGGAGGTATCCGTTGGCTTCAGTAAAGTCCCCGGACCACGCCCGGATTTCTTCCTCTTGGAAGTGTTGCTCGAGGTAGATGCCGACCCGTCCGAGGGCACTACATCGGCTGAATTCGTAGCGAGCGGTTCTCCGTTATCGTCATCCGATGTGGAATCGCCTCCGACATCGTCATCATTGGTCGCCTGATGGGAGGCGGACGACTCCGTCTCGTCAGGGTCAGGGTCCTCGACGTGGGACACGCTACCTCTCGAGCATCTCAGATACTTACTCGGGCTCCCAGATGATCCTGAAAACAAAATATAAAATATGAGTAACTAAAACAGAGGTAATAATCATACAAACCCAAAATGCATTTCAAACAGAGGCAAAATAGTAGTGATCGTATGCATCTGGTCTTATCTCAACATAGACAGAAACGTTATGAAACTTCAGTGACTTCTCTCACTTCTGTTTAGAACCTTGTTTAGAGCATTGACTACATGTTTCTGCAGGAATTAATGACTAACTACACAAACACATCTCATGGGGAGTAGTATACCAAGAAGTTAAAGGAGAAGTACAGGGAAGATGTTGATCCTCGTACGACGCCATTTGACCCTATTGTTGCCATTGTCGCGGCAGGCGGTAGACCGAATGGCCGGATGGCAATTCACCTCGATTCTGTCATAACCTCCTCCCTTCTGAGAGTCTCCACGCTCCGTGCTATAAGTACTAGCTCTGCTCCTACCATAGAGCGTCACGTACCACATACCGTGACCGTTATTGATGAAATTCAGGTCAGTGCTTCTTCATTGATTCTGAATGGTCCTGCATGTTTGCATTTCAACACTGATGACATTCACATTGCCATATTGTAGAGCCGGCTGTCTAACACTGAGAAGGAATGAGATGAAAACCGGGCTCAGCTGAAGGCACAAAATGAAAACTAGTGAAGTCTTTACAACATATGGTGGCCAATCTTTATTCTATGCAGGGCAAGCCAGTGCCAAAAATGCCAGTGACGCCAGAGTGGAACATTGTGAGTTCCATTCGAACTTTGCCGTGACCACTTTGGACATTGCCATGTGCATTCATCTTATTATCTCAAAATTCTTACAGCTCAATCCATCACAAGAGTCCAACAATGTTCCGGCGGTTTCACCTCCTACTTCTTCTGGTGCAGTTGGGGTAGCAAACATAATGATGGCTCCTCCTTGTCAGCCTTCTAGTCCCTCTAGTGTGCATGTTTCCACTCCGAACACCAAAACCGTGTTAACTTCATGTTCCCACTCCTAGTCCTTCCATGTGTTTGCTTGACAACCATTGCATCTTGTGTGCTTCAGACTTGTGAACTTGTGGTACTCGAGTGTATGAACATCACTGTTGGACCTTTTATGCACTATTGCTTGTATGTGGGATGTGCTTGAGAAATATTTCTTTTTATGTGCGATGCTACTTATATGTGACCAACATTTGGAAAAAAATCACCGAGCGTGACGTAGGCTTGCTCTGGTCGGCGTAGATTGAGCGGCAAGATTCGTTGTTCACAATGCACGGTTAGAGCTCTTGTTCCTCTGAATGGCTTCTGTACATCGATGTGGTATTATTGTCGGAAGGGTTGGACCAGAGGAGCTACGGTGCAGCGGGGACAATCATATGTGAGTTTGCATTGTACAATTGTACTCTTTGTCCATCACTTGACCGAAGAGACCCTCTTGGTCCAGCAAGGGACCGAAGACATACCTGACCGAAGACATTCTGTTCGTTCTGGACTAGCGACGGGTATTAGAATTGAAAAATGAAATAAAAGGGAGATATAGCTTTGGGATTTCATAGAAAAATAATAATATTGAAAAAATCCCAGAAAACTGGTCCACGTAGCAAATTTCAAACTCTAGACTCAGGAAAAGACCTAAATGTCAATGACACCTAGCTAGCTGGCGAATGGGGATATCTTAGTCAATGACAATCAGTCTTCTTCAATCTCCATTTCCACCCCTTTGACAAAATGGTACCACCTTAGAATCCACATATTCCTCCAACCGAAGTCTTTGTAAAGCAAGGCAACTGCACAACACTGGCCTCATTCGTCAAGGTAACCAGCAGCCCCGACATGATGAAGTTGTAAACTGAGGCAGGCATTGGCCTTCATTGCCAAAACATCTCTGGCTTAAAACCGGCGGTCTGTTCAGCGTTCCAAACTCATAGTGGCAACAAAACATGAGGCGGCAAATGTGGTACTTGGTTAGGATTTATGAACACTAGGATGATGGGACGGCAAATGGTTTCCTCCCCGCGCACTCCGGTGGACACCAACGGCATGGCTTGGACCATTGGCCAACTTTCGGCGCCGGCACTGAGCGACTGCTTCCAAGTTTATGCGGCCATGCCAATCTTTCAGTGAAAAGACCCAATCTGTGAAACACCTACAGCCAGAAAAATTCTTCAGCCCACATTAGGAGCACTTACTATTTTTTGGACCAGTTTGTTCAGCGACTCATTCCTTTACATTTCTGAACTTCATCGATCAATGCACGATCATCATCTTAGACCTCGCTTCACATATGGAGTTAAACTTGCACACTCTGTATGAAGTATTACAGTATATGTATGTAGGATTTTATAATAATTGCACACAATTAAGTTTACCAAAACTGATCTGTGTCATACTATGATTCACTAGAGCAAGCGTGTAATAAGATGTGAGCAGCTTACAAGACCAAGGGGCAGAAACACCGACTAAACCTAATGGGTTGCATTCAAGTACAGCAAAACATAAACTGAACTTTAGGCAAAAACTTGTACGTCCTCTGCAAAGCACCATCACGTACACTTCCGCAATTTCTCAGGTTCGAAGCTTGATTTTGACAGACCTTCCATTCCACTCATGCACGGAGTACGTAGATCACACTGTAGAGATGGCATTAAAACGATGAGACACCTTTAGAGTTTAGACCTCAAATTAATAAGGTATAGACGGAGCATTAAAATGGTGAGACAACTTTAGAGCTTATACCACAATTAAGATAAGCAATTTAGGCTCTAAACATCAGACAAGAATATAATACCTTCTCAAAGGGTAAGATATCCAGCGAAGAAGTAGGCGTGGAATGGATCAGACATCGACAAATCATGGATACGATTTTTATATATCAAGGTACTAAAAGCAAACTTCTTAAAAATAAATCGAGGACAGGGAGAAGCTTTGTCTCCCACTTTTAGCTCTCTGCAATGACTAGTCTTCCATTCCTAGTCACGGTTGTCAACAAGTCCAAATTCCATTATCTCTAGCACTTTTGCATTCAAAATAAAAAACCTAGCAAAGTGAAGTTCTGAACCCTTGCCATGATAGACCTTCAACACCAGTTTTTTGAGGTGATGCTCAAGGCATTCAATTGGATTATCTAGTGAGGAATACTTCCTCACACTTTGTATATTCTCCGATGTGCATAACTCACTTTCACCTAACTCTTGGATAAACTTCCGTTGATCCAGCTGCAGACATAGATAAATAATATAAACAGGTCCTCACAATGTAGTAACATGTCATCTTCACATTTTAATTTTTAAGAAAATTTAGCAAAATACTCACAAGGATATACAACGTCTCCAAGCAGGGAAAGCATCTGAGGAAGTCAAAAACTGCGTGGAAATCAAGGCCGAAACAATCAAGAGCCAAAAGCTTCACTGTGCACATTGTGGTCGTCAAGCTAACGGCAATCATTTTCTAGCAAACAAAAGAACAAACAAAACTGTATAAAAATAGTAGCTTCATATCATATAATAATGCGTGTGGTTCAAAAATCTTTGCTGCCGCTACCTGGAAAACGGTTGTTCCAAGGTGGAGCTGTGATATGGTTTTACTCAGAATACCCAATATTTGTAGCTTAGGAGCCCGGATGACCCGGATGGTTGCCGGCCCATTGTGTGGATTGAGTGGCAGCAACCTCTCGAGGCAAGGGGTGTCTTCAATAACCAGCTCTTGCACTCTCACAATACCAGAGTAAGAGTCTATTCGGTTGTCCCAAGGAGCACTGAAGCCGATGCACCTGAGAGCCGGGGAGTTGATGCGGATGATGGCAGAGCCCATATTACTGTCTAGCAGAAGACTCTCCAGCGCAGGGCAGCCAGAGAGCACGGCGTTCAGAGCCTCCTCCGTTAGGATGACCTTGCACAAGGTAAGCTGCTAGAGCAGCGGGAAGTCCACGGCTAGGTTGGGCGGCAGATGGCAGCTACCGAACGTGGCCACGTGGAGTACGGGCGTGGCGGAGAGTTTTTTTTTTTTTTTTTTTTTGAGATTTGGCGTGGCGGAGAGTTAATTGCAGGGAACTACCACACTTCGGCACGTCGTAACGAATCAGTACCATTAGTTATTTTTTTGCCATGCAGTACCAGCTCAGAGCCTAAATGTTGCAAAACGGTCTAAGCCATATATAAACGCGTATTGACAGTGTATCTGACCGCTGGGACACACGTGTGTCAGGAGCAAACTTGGTGTTCTCGTGTGTCGTGGCTACGGGAAGGAGATCAGAATACCGGTTATTTCCAAGCCCAGGCAGCACAAAGAAAACGCATCAACAGGATTACCTCACTGGAGGCGGATGACGAACGTGTATGCACCGATCTAGCGGAGGTGAAGACGGAGATCATGGGCTTCTACCAGGCGCTATACCTTTCTCAAGGTTATGCGCCCATGGAGGAGGAGTTGGACTGCGTTCAACCTCGAGTGTCAGAGGCAATGAATCAAGCTTTGCAAAAGGAATATGTGGCAGCAGAGGTAAAGGAAGCGCTTTTCCAAATGGCACCGTCCAAGGCTCCTGGAGTGGACGGATTCACGGCGGGCTTCTACCAACGACATTGGGACGTCCTTGGTGATGATATTGCCGAAGCAGTTCTGGGATTTCTAAACGGTGGTGAGCTACCGTTGGGACTTAATGGCACATCTATTACATTGATTCCGAAAGTCCGTAATCCGCATAAAATTTCACAATATAGACCAATTGCTCTATGCCCGGTGCTTTATAAGATTGCTGTCAAGGTCGTGGCTAATAGGCTTCGGCTTATCCTTGATGATGTTATAGGGGAGAAGCAAAGTGCTTTCCAACCGGGCCGTCTAATAACGGACAACGTACTGGTTGCTTATGAATGTGTCCATGGCATTCGCAGAAGGAAAAAGGGAAACAATGCAAGTTGTACGATTAAACTGGACATGTTAAAGGCCTACGACCGGGTGGAGTGGCACTACCTCGAAGCAATGTTGTTCAGATTGGGCTTCGGGGATCGCTTTATCAAACTCATCATGAAATGTGTCACCTCCGTCCGGTTCACGATCAAGGTGAATGGGGAGCTCCTACCGTTCTTTGATCCCACAAGGGGTCTCCGTCAGGGCTGCCCCATGTCCCCATACCTCTTCCTTATCTGTGCACAAGGTCTCACTTCCCTCTTAAACCACTATGGAGGTGCATATATCGACAGAGGTGTTCGGCTAAGTATACATGCACCTTGGGTTAATCACCTTTTATTTGCTGATGAGGGTTAATCACCTTTTATTTGCTGATGATAGTTTCATCTTCCTTAGTGCAAATACCCAAAGAGTAGACAGGCTCAATGAAATTCTCCGGATTTATGCCGAGTGCTCGGGCCAGGCAGTTAACCGAGAAAAGAGCTCTATTTTCTTCAATGCAAACACAGGACAGCCCAGCTGAGAGATCCTCAAAAACTCTCTCGGAATTATGGTGGAAGCGTTCTCCGAACGCTATTTAGGGCTGCCTACCGCCATCGAAAGAATTACTAGCAACACTTTTAACCATGTTGGCGATCGTGTGCACAATAAGATAGGTGGATGGTCTGAAAGGAACCTTGCGTGTGCAGGGAGGGAGGTCCTCATAAAAACCGGTGCACAGGCCATACCAACCTACATCATGAGCTGTTTTCTGTTGACAAAGAAAGTGTGCAAGAGTATCACGTCCCCCATGGCTAAATATTGGTGGGGCAGCTCCCTCGACAAAAGATCTATGCATTGGATGTCCTGGGACAAGCTGACAGTGCCAAAGGTCAAGGGAGGCATGGGTTTTCGAGACCCTGAAGTGTTCAATCTTGCTATGCTCGGCAAGTAGGGCTGGCGACTTTTGACACACCCGGACTCCTTGTGTGCCCGGGTTCTAAAAGGAAGATACTTCCCTCAGTCAGATTTCTTACACGCCACGGCGCCGGCTCGGGCTTCTGCCACATGGAAGGCCATAGTGGCTGGCCGGAAGGTGCTGGAAGATGGCTTGATCCACACGGTCGGCGACGGCACCATGATCTCAATTTGGATAGACCCATGGATACCAAATACCACGTCCTTCAAACCTAGCGGTCGCATTGGAGATGCCCCGCTTACAACAGTTTCAGAATTGATTGATAGTGACACAGGAAGGTGGAACATGGATCTAATCCGCCAAAACTTTACTCCCCCTGAGGCGGCAGCAATTCTTAACATTCCTCTACGGGTGGTAGGCGGCGAGGACACTTTAGCATGGGCTTTGGAAAGGTCAGGTCACTACACTATCAAATCGGCGTATCGATCTCTCATGACTCGTAACGAGCTTAGTTCTCTAGAGGAAGGGACGGTAACGGAGGCATCACCGAACAACAAACAGTTGTGGATTGCACTTTGGAAGCTCAATGTGCTACCAAAGATCAGAGTATTCTGGTGGAGAGCCCTGCGCGGGATCCTACTAGACTCTGCGACTCTACATCATCGGCACATCAAAACGACGGGCCGTTGTGATATCTGTCAAGCTACAGATGAAGATCTGAAGCATGCATTGATGACTTGCACGCATGCAAGCATGTTCTGGGTGGCAGCTAGAGACCGTTTCGACTTACAGCTACCGCGGCTGCACCAAGACACTTGGGCTCGCGACATCACACTCGACAAGATGCTCTCTGATGATGCACGGTGCAAGATTATCACCATCATGCATTCCATTTGGACTTCGAGGAACAAGTGGACACATGAACAGCAGGGGTTCGATCCTACAATGGCCATGAAGTGGGTGCAGGAGACACTGTCTATTCTTGACATACCAGGCCGACACGCTCGGACGGCTGGCGATCTTGGCGCCCAAGCGGGATGGATCACCATTAACACTGATGGATCGGTGTTCGACGACCGGGCCAACGGAGGAGCGGGGGGAGTTGCACGCTCCCATCTGGCTTTCCAAGGAGCTTGGTGCAAGCCTCTGCCGGGCGTCTCGGACCCTTTCATCGGCGAGCTATTGGCTTTCAGGGAGGGGGTAATTTTTGCTCAGCTCCGAGGTTACTCACATGTGATAATGGAGGTTGACTGTCTTCACTTGGTTGATCTCTGGAACTCGCGAGGCAATTCCAGATCGATTGCTTTGCCTATGTTTAGAGGATTATTGGACATTGTACCACACTTTATTTCCTTTTCGGTTCGACATGTCGGTAGGCATTTGAATGTGCCGGCCCATCTCTGTGCTCAGCGTGCCTGTACGCTTGATGGGACGGATAGTTGGCTAGATGTTAGCCTAGATTTCCTACGTGCTAGCCTACGGGCAGACTGTAACCGACTTTTGTTATTCTGAATAAAGTCCTAAATTCGATGCAAAAAAGGCTCTGAGCTGGTACTGCATGGCAAAAAAAATGACAAATGGTATTAATTCGTTACGACGTGCCGAAGTGTGGTAGTTCCCTGTAATTAACTCCGTGGCGGAACACCGACGGCGATATCACATCGTTTCCGGAGCTGTGGTGTTTGTAGACGAGCCAGAGCTCCTCAAGGTAGGTGATTCCACGGGAGCGGAACCAGCCATCGACACTTGCGTCACATGCATCGTCGTCAAGGATCTTGCGTCCCGTGCGTCCGTCGTAGCGGTAGGGGAGGGGGTCGATGCTGACCGAGATGCGGCGGACGGGGCCATGGTGGGTGGAGAGTATGGCGGAGATGGTCTTCTCGGGTATACCGTCGAGGTTGAGCGGCGCAGAGCGCCAGATGTGGCGCCAGTGGCGCGAGAGCAACTGCGTGCGGCAGCCCTCCTTGGTGGGGAGGAGGGTCGAGGGAGGCGATGACGCCGAGCCACACGTAGGGGAAATTGTTGATGAGATCGGCGCCATCCGTCGCCATGTGCGCGGCCTGATCGCCGACGCCGAAAGGTTGGGTGAACTTCCGGCTTTCTTTGAACGGCGATGGTTCCGGCCCATCCTCCTAAAAGGATATCATTCAAAAAGAAAAAGATCGTGAAACCATATCATAGCTCTACCTTCCTAAAATGATATCATTAAAGAAAGGGAAATGTTTGGGGCCGAATTTTCGGCCGATTCTCGCGCCACGCTCGCAAAACGCGCCCCATGCAGTGGCCCCGTGCGCCCCGTCTCCTTCCAGCGCCTCCATCCCCTACTTCCAGCCTTACGCGCGCGCATCCTTCCCCCTTCCTCCTCCCCCCGAGCAGCGACTGGGCCACCATGAACTCCATCGCCGGCGGCCAGGCGCTCCCTCACCGGATGCCATGGCTGCCTGCGGCCATGCCCGGATCCTCCCGCGTATACAAGTGTTGCAAATGTCACCTAAAAAAGCTTCAACAGTCATTGAAAAAAACTTCAACCATAGACATAGAAAGCTTCAGTGACACTGCACAACAAGGGAAAGGTGCAACCGTTGTTGGATTTTGCTACTACCGGCAAAGCTTTTTGCTACATCCATCAGGCAGAGCTGCGACCTCGCGAGGACGACAATGATATTTTTGCTGCAACCATAGCAGGATTTTGCTACTGCCGTTGGAGGTTTTTGCTACATCCATGTAAGGTGGAGCTGTGACCTCGCGAAGGCGGCGATGGCGTTTTTCCTGCACCCATAGTTTGATTTTGCTACTATCGGTGAAATTTTTTGCTACATACATTCAAATGGCGTTGATTGACTCGCAGCCGCCGTCGACGTATTTTCCTGCAGCGAGCATCAATGGCGAGGGCGTCGGAGCTACAACTGTCGTTGTCAAGAGCTGCAACCATAGGTGGAACTGTTGCATGGGTCGAGGCGAGAACGAGGCCAGGAGGGTGGGGGACTGGTGACGAGGACGGCCGGCGAGGGCGGGGTCTGGCAGGCGACGAGGAAGACCGGCGAGGGTGGGGACTGACGACTGGGACGACCACCGGAGGGGACAGGAGGCGCGGTGCCGTGCTCCGCAAGCGGGAGATGCGGATCCAGGCCGCCTGCCGGAGGAAGAAGAAGCTGGGGGCGATCTGTTTTTTTTTGCCTGGATCTAACGGCCGCCTGGCTCACATCTGACGGCCTGGGCTAGACCGGCCGAAACTTTCGGCTGATGCGCCGACGCCTCTAAGCGCCCTTAAAGAAAAGGGATATTTTGTCAGTGACAACGAGGAAGCGACGCGCCAAGACGAAGATGGTTCAAATGGACAGCCCACTCGCAAGCCTCGACTACCAGCTCGGCTTGCAGGCCGGAATGGGCCTTGGGCCTTGCAACTCCTTAAATACCCCCCTTTGTCTCTCTGGTTAGGCTGGTGAAAGGCATACGGCTGGCTGGCCTGTAGGATAACGTGTTCATTCTCCTCCTCTCGCCTTCCCCTTTCTGTAAGCAACACTGAGAGCTTGAATTCGAAATTCATGGAGTAATTGTTGAGATCCTGACAATCTGGCATCAGAGCCATTCGATCCGGCGGCTGTGCCGGTCCACAATCGCCACACCCGCTTCGCCAACAAGCTATGTGCCGCCGCCATGGACAAAATTCCGTCGGAGACGAGGGCCATCTACGATCTGCTCCGAGCCGATTGCGACTGTGTTGACTCCACGGCGCAAGCGATCGCGCGACTCGACGCCAAGATCGACTTCCTCTCAGGCCGCATCGACGAGGTCAAGGTGTCGATCGGCGTTGAGATCGACGAGCTGCGGCAAGGGCTCGACCGCTCTGCTACACCGCCGTCGGAAGCCCATCGAGGCGCGCCGGCCACACCTTCACGAGGACTGAGCAGCAGTTCCAATGGCTCCGAAGGGCACCGCGCCGACGCTCAAAACCGAGGGCAGGGGCGACGCTATGTTCCACCCCCAGTCAGAGGCATGCAGTTCGACCAGACTCTGCAGAGAGTGCCATTCAATTCTATTGAAATTTTTCGGCCAACCACTTCTGATATCTACCGGTTTGGTCCTTGTATCGAGCTTCCTCGTTTTGATGGATCCAATCGCAAGCTCTGGCAGACACGCAGCGAGGATTACTTTAGATTCTGAAACACGCCAGCGAATCAGTAGATTTCTCTCACTATAGCCCTGTTTGAGGGCACTGCAGCTAGATGCACTAGTAGCAAAAGGCCCATTTGTCCCGGATCACAAACCGGGACTAAAGGGTCCGTACTAAAGACCCCCCCCCCCCCTAGTCCCGATTGTGTTACGAACCATGACTAAAGGCCCTCCACGTGGCCGCTCTCTGGAGCTCCACCTTTCCCGGTTGGTAAAACCAACCGGGACTAAAGAATTTTTTTTGAAATTTTGTTTTTCTGAATTTTTTGAATTTTTTGATTTTTTTCTTACTTTCAAATTTCTAAATTATTTAACAATTCAATCTCTAATCACCCCTCATCACTGCTCAATTATGAATCACTCATTCCAAATGGTCTGACTTCCCGGCCTGTCACCCATCCTCTCACTACTCCAGCCTGAGCATGCTTAACTTTCGAGTTCTACTCCCCCTAGTTTCCAAGTCTGCACTTGTTGTTTTCCTGACAATACTAAGATGTCAATCCCTTGAGCATTAAGCATCATTTGAGTTTGAAACTATTAATAAGTAGTTTGACCATAGTTTGACCACATTTTGACCATAGTTTGATCACAATTTGACCAGATTTGACCATAGTTTGACCAAAAGTCAGAAAACTAGAAACAATTATTTATTAACACTATTATTTCTTGAATAAGTAGTTTGACCATAGTTTGACCACAGTTTGACCAGATTTAACAAAAATTCAAAAAATACTGAAATTTGAGCATATCTTTTATTCCCTTTCAGAATTTGAGGATTCTAAAAATTTGCAAACAGGCCGTAGGCAGTCAAAATTGGATGCGTATTTTCATGCTGATTTTTTTGATATATTATGCGTTTCTTTTCGACATCGTATGCAAAAGATATGGTCGTTTTACTTTTTCATAACACTTTTTTCAAAACATGTCCAAATTTAAGTTTTTTAATTTTCCTAACTGGTAGATGTAGTAACATAACTACATCTCAAAGGATTTTAGTTTTTGAAGTTTTTATCTTTTTCTTTTGTTTTTTACAAAACTGAAAAGGCGATACACAAGGGAGGGGGGTAGAGTTTGAACCTTTAGTCCCGGTTTGAGACACGAACCGGGACTAAAGGGCATCGCACCCTTTAGTCCCGGTTCGTGCCTCAAACCGGGACTAAAGGTCCCATTTGAACTGGGACTAATGCCTTCCCGATGTCTTAGTCGGTCGAACCGGGACTAATGCTCACATTAGTCCCGGTTCATGATGCAACCGGGACTAATGTGTACATTGAGTTGTGTCCAAAGCCCTGTTTTCTACTAGTGATGGTTGGGGTCAGTTCGTCGCCGAGTACCCAATGTAACATGAGATGAATTCTGCCGTTTGCTGCAATCCAGATTTGGTCCTAACTTACATCAGTCAATTCTGTGGCAATTCTTCAGTATTCAGCAAACTGGCTCTATTGAAGACTATGTGGAACGTTTCTCAGAACTCTTTGATCAATTGGCTGCATGTGAAACTTTTCCTAAAACTGTGCATTATGTCACACGTTTTATGGAAGGACTCATGCCAGCAGTCAGAGTGGCAGTGGGCATCCAGCAGCCACCGGACCTAGACACAGCATATCAGTTTGCACTGTTACATGAAGAACTGGGTGCGAGCTGTTCATTCCCAACCGTCAGCAACCAGTCGACTCGCCGAGCAATAGCACTTCCCCTCCCTCCACCTCCTAGCAAACCTCCAGTGTCTACTTCCGGTCCAAGAGCATCTGAAGACAAGAAGATCGCTGACAGTTATAGACGTTCAGCTTCTGAAGATAAATGGGGAGCCCTGCGAGCATTTCGCAAGGCGAAGGGCCTCTATTTCATCTGCAGTGAATACTGGGACAAGGATCACTTGTGCAAGCAAGAGGTGCAGTTGCACGTCGTGTGCAGGAAATGGTTGAGTTCTTGCAAAACACAGATATATCTGAAACTGATGACATTGATCCAAGTGCTTCAATAAACATGATTTCTATCTCTGCGGCAACTATGGGCAGTAAATCTGAGAAATCTGCCAGAACAATGCAACTGAAAATTCAGCTGCAAGGCCACAACTACACCTTCCTGGTGGACTCAGGGAGCACCCACTCGTTCCTCCACAGCTCTCTACAATCAAAACTGCAAGGAGCAGTGCCTATGCTACCAGTACCTGTCAGAATTGACAATGGAGACACAGTGACATGTTCTAGTCAACTTCTGAATTGCACCTAGTACTGTTCTGGACATCGGTTTAATTCTGATTTCAAATTCTTTCCGTTGGGCAGCTATGATGGTATTATTGGTCTGGATTGGCTCTCTTCCCATAGCCCAATGCTGATTGACTGGGAGAATCATTGGATGTCTTTCCAACATATGGGTGGGGGCTGACAAACAACTTCAGACAAAGCTTGTTATGGCCTTTCATGATACTCATCTAGGAGGGCATTCTGGGAATATGAATTCCCAGTAACCTATAGGAGAGTAAGGCAACTTTTTCACTGGTCTGCAATGAAATCTTTTGTCAAAGTTACTCTACAACACTGCTTGGTCTGTCAGCAGGCCAAACCAGAAAGGATACCCTACCCAGGCTTGCTCCAACCGTTACCAGTACCAAATCTACCATGGGAAATGGTTACAATGGACTTCATCGAAGGACTTCCAGTGTCTGGCAGGTACAATTGCATACTGGTGGTGATTGACAAGTTTTCAAAGTATGGACATTTCATTCCTCTCCAGGATCCCTTCACGGCTATGACTGTTGCAGAAGCCTTCCTTGATACAGTGTACAAGTTACATGGCATGCCTCTCTCCATTGTCTCTGATCGTGATCGCATATTCACTAGTACATTCTGGAAAGAGTTATTCGCCCATTCTCAAGGGACCCAACTGCGCATGAGCTCAGCTAGACACTCACAAACTTATGGACAGACCGAGCGAGTGAATCAACATGTAGAATGCTATTTGCGCTGCTTTGTCAACAATCACCCTACTAAGTGGGCCAAATGGCTTTCCCTATGTGAATACTGGTACAACACCAATTGTCAATCAGCAACCAACAAAACTCCGCTTGAGATCATATATGGGCATCTGCCTCGGCACTTCGGCATCGGTTCTGATTGCACTATCGCTTCTGACGACGTCTCTCAGTGGCTTGAGCAAAGGTAGGTTGTTTTCAGTGCAGTTAAACAGCAACTATTGAGAGCTCAACAGCGTATGAAGGTGCAAGCGGACAAACATCATACAGAACGGGAATTTGCAGTGGGTGATTCGGTGTTCTTGAAGTTGTAGCCATACATTCAAGCTTCGGTTGCTCCTCGTGACAATCACAAACTAGCCAACAAGTTCTTCGGGCCATACACAATTGTGGAACGCATCCGAGAGGTGGCCTACAAACTAGACATGTCGGCGTCGTGCAAAGTCCACCCTGTCTTCCACGTGTCTCTGCTTCGCAAGGTTCTCAAACCAGAGTATCGGGTACTGCCAGCCCTCCCATCGCCTGCTGAGAACGTGCAAATACCTGAGCGCATTCTCGAGCGCCAAGGGCTGACCAGAGGTGCTAAAAAGATTCTGCAGGTCCTGATCCAGTGGTCTGATAGCACAGCCGAGTTAGCCATGCACTTGGGAAGATTCAGAGGCTCTCAAGCAGTTGTTTCCTCGAGCTCCGGCTTGGGGACAAGCCACATCTCAATAAGGGGGGATTGTCAGCAACAACGAGCAAGCGACGCGCCAAGACAAAGATGGTTCAAATGGACGGTCCACTCGCAAGCCTCGACTACCAGCTCGGCTTGCAGGCCCGGAATGGGCCTTGGGCCTTGTAACTCCTTAAGTACCCCCAGTGGCGAAGGCATACGGCCGGCTGGCCTGTAGGATAGCGTGTCCGTTCTCCTCCTCTCGCTTTCCCCTTTACGTAAGAAACACTGAGAGCTTGAATTCGAAATCCATGGAGTAAGTGATGAGATCCTTACATATTTGTACGTGCATATAGGGGTATCCCTCCAACCCTATCATCCCCGTGGGTGGCTTTTGAACTGATTTAATAAGGAGATTTTGTTATTTAAAGATCAGTGTGGACGAGTCATCATTTGCATTGTTCATCTTTATCCTTCCTTCCGATGACAACTAGTGCAGGGACGAATCTCTTCTATTTAAGGGGAGTTGAACCTTTGCTTCCTCGCATTCAGGGTTTTACCTTCTCCCATGTGCGTACCCCATCGGTTTCCCCTCCCTTCCCGCAAAGGGAAATTCTTCGACCCATTGCTTTGCCCCTGTTTTTTCTTCCATTTACAATGAAAATGCCACTATGTCGAGTCATGCAAAAAAAAAAAAAAATACAGCCCATGAGCTATTCCCATCTCTCATCGCGTGAGTCACTCGTCTTCCCAACAACCCTTGCCCGCGCTAGAGTTTCTATGCCGCCGCATCATGGGAGCTCCTCGACAGACCTTACCTCCTGCCACTCCACCGCCCCCCCCGCGACTTCATTTCCCACCCGTCGCACTCGCCTCTCCTTCCAACCACTAGTAGAAAAAGGCCCATTTGTCCCGGTTCATAAGGCCCATTTGTCCTGATTCCCAAACCGGGACTAAGGGTCGGTACTAAAGCCCCCCTTTGTCTCGGTTGTGTTACGAACCGGGACTAAAGGCCCTCCACGTGGATTTTTCTGAAATTTTGTTTTTCTGAATTTTTTTGAGAAAAAATGATTTTTTTATTTTCAAATTTCTGAATTATTTTACAATTCAATCTCTAATCACCCCTCATCACTGCTCAATTATGAACCACTCATTCCAAATCGTCTAACTTTCCGGCCGGTCACCCATCCTCTCACTACTCCAGCCTGAGCACGCTTAACTTTCGAGTTCTATTCCCCCTAGTTTCCAAGTCTGCACTTGTTGTTTTCCTGATAATACTAAGCTGTTAATCCTATTAACCCTTAGGAGTTGAACTTGAGCATTAAGCACTGTTTGAGTTTGAAACTGTTATTCTAAAAAACAATAATTATTTATTAACACTAATATTTATTGAATAAGTAGTTTCATCATAGTATGACCAGATTTAAAAATAGTTTGACCAGATTTGACCATAGTTTGACCAAAAGTCAAAAAAACTAACAATAATTATTTAGTAACACTAATATTTCTTGAATAAGTAGTTTGACCATAGTTTGACCAGATTTAACAAAAAGTAAAAAAAAATGAAATTTGAGCGTATCTTTTTTTTCTTTCAGAATTTGAGGATTATAAAAATTTGACCGGATTTTCGTGCTGATTTTTTTGATATATTATGCTTTTTTCGACATCATATGCAAAAGATATGACCGTTTTACTTTTTCATAACACTTTTTTGCAAAACATGTCCAAATTTAAGTTTTTTAATTTTCCTAACTAGTAGATGTAGTAACATAACTACATCTCGAAGTATTTTAATTTTTGAAGTTTTATCATTTTCTTTTATTTTTTACAAAACTGTAAAGGCGATCCACATGGGGGGTAGGGGGTAGAGTTTGAATCTTTGGTCTCGATTTGAGATACGAACCGGGACTAAAGGGCATCGCATCCTTTAGTCCTGGTTCGTCTCTCAAACCGGGACTAAAGGTCCCATTTGAACCGGGACTAATACCTTCCCGACGTCTTAGCCGCTCGAACCGGGACTAATGCTCACATTAGTCCTGGTTCGTGATGCAATCGGGACTAATGTGTATATTGGGTTGTGATCAAAGCCCTGTTTTCTACTTGTGAACTAACTTTCGCCAATGGTTGTCGGTGAACTCGCCTTGCCTGCCGGTATCGGCCTGGTGGTAGGCGAACTCAGTAGGCATGATTTTGACAGACATGGGGAAGCTGCCCCAATGGCTACAATCCAAGTCGAATTTAGTCGTCTTTGTCGATACCGTTCGCATGTCCGCTATCATCGCATCCGACCTTTCCACCATGGTGAGAGCCTACATAATTCCTCCTGGCTCCATCATGTTGTGCTCGAGATTGTGTCACTGCGAGATGTATGGGGAGGAGCCGATCTAGGGATTTTCTCCAACGACATCAACCCAACTTTGTGTCATGCTTACATGTCTCTGCCGTCTTCATGGGGATCTCTTTCTCGACGATGATGTTGTTCACTTCAAGGAGATCACACTGCTATGTGGTAGTAGCACTGACGCTGGTCAACTAGGAGAGGGGAGAGCTCGCTACTGTTTTTGCCCTTGACGCTGCATGCCGGGAGCCGGTGAGGGCTGCCACAAGCTCCACTTGAAGACATCATCTCTGAACCACCAACCCAACAGGCTGCAGTTCCTAGACGGCCGAGGTATTCCCTCCATCGAGCCATTTATTTATTGTTTCAATCTAAGGTGGTCATATGATTATGATTATATTTTTCTTGTCAAAGAAATTTGTCTGATGTAATTATGTGCTGGAAAATACGTCAGAAATAAAGCAAACATATGTACATGAAAGGAATAGGCGGATGAACATCCCGTCATGAGTGGA
Source organism: Aegilops longissima (assembly GCA_021605205.1). Classification (NCBI taxonomy): domain Eukaryota; kingdom Viridiplantae; phylum Streptophyta; class Magnoliopsida; order Poales; family Poaceae; genus Aegilops; species Aegilops longissima. The sequence continues at coordinate 712,167,592 of CM038680.1, read as the reverse complement.
AAATCAAGCAACAATGGGAACACATTGTTGGAACAACAATTGTGTTGAACAGACCCAATCAATCGATATGCTACAAGATTACATCGTCATATAGTTATAAGTATTATCATCCAAATGTTAACATATGCATATTGCCTTGTACTATGAGAGTATCTTGTCCCTTCGTGCCGGACGATATACTTTGGGGTTTGTCAAACGTCACGCGTACCAGGGTGATTATAGCTGCTATTGTCTAATTAGCTATGATTGTAAAACGAATGGGGGTTCAAGGTTTTCGGAGAAGCTGGGGAGGGGTCCGATAATGGGATAAGCTTGCAAAAGAACAGGTCCTCAGGTGCATCAGTAAATAGCTGGAAGGGACTTGATAGTTTGAGACTAGGATTTGCTACTTCGATGATGGAGCGATATTCTTTAGGGCTCTCAGTGTGAAGGTATCCATCATCATCTGGACAGACACAACGTGACTTTTTCATGGGGATACCAGAACATGGGAACGAGAAACGAGAACAAAACATGTAACAAAGATGATAGGTAGAGTGATCAAAAGTTTATTCACGGGGATGCCAATAAATCTCACCTCGAGTTTTGTAAAGAATTGCAAAGTGAAGGGAACAACAAGTTTTGTAAAGAACATTCCATCAGAGCGAAAGGATCGCCCGCGCATCGTCCAAGCGGGCGAGACGGGCGGCGATCCCGCCTCTGTTCTTCTAGGCCCTGCCCCACAGCCCCTACCCAGCCGCCGCCATGGCAAAGCCCAAGGAGGTGGTCTGCGGCGGTGGGTGCTTGCGCCTCGCCTGGGACCGACGCCCCCGTCCCTTCTCCTTACATAGTGGACCGCTTCCCTGCTAGTGGGATCTGTCCGCTAGTGGTAGCCCTTCCGGCTGTGCCTCCGGAGTCCAGCGACCGGATCTGGTTCATTTCATCCTTGATCTGGTCCGTCCGGGCGCCCTGTTGTCCTTCGGTGGATCTCATTCATTCTCCTGCCCTTGCTGCGGAGCACTCTCTGTCAGGGGGACAAGGTGGATGGAGATGACCGGAGCGACTCGTTGGGGCTAGTGCGGTGCTAGATGGGCTGGCTCATGGCTGACCCTCGGCTCTGGCAGGTTCCGACGACACCATGGTTGCGAGGGCATCATTGGGGCCGGCCATGTTGGCGGATCTGGGGTTTCCGGCCCAGATCTACTTCTCTCCACGGAGATCGTAGGGGTCTTCTAGCGCTAAAATAGAGTTTGCTTGATGCTGACCTTCATTGATCTGGCTGTTGACGAGTTTCAGAATGCGTCGCCAGAGATCTCCAGTGGGTGCTTGATGTCTGTAGATTTCTGGATCAGATGGGATTTGGTCGTGTGCGCCCTTGTTTTAGCTCGAGTGGCTTCAGGAGGGCGTGACGCGAAGCATCGTTGTCTGTTGACATTATGGAACATGTCGGTATTTTGATTTTCATTTTGAAGACAATGGTGATGAATGTCATGGTGGCTGAGGTTTGAGGTCTAATAATGGCGGACCGAGTCTTGGTGGCAATGAGGAATTTGCTTGGTGATTCGTGACTCATAGCAGCGGCACAGGCAAGAGGGGGCGGCAACACATGTGGAGTACAAAGTCTTTGCTTTTAGGGTGAAAACCCAAGGTCTGGCCTTAATTGGTTGTTTCTGGCAGTGATCTCATTGAAGGTATTGTTTTGAGAGCGCAGATCTTCTCCTAGGTGAAAACCTAAGATCTAGTATTGGACGTTGATGGTGCTTGTGCACTGTTTCCTTTTTGAAGGAGTCGTTTTTAGAGAGTTTGGACTTCGGGTGTTGTATAGATGGTGGTTCGTGCTGTAGCTACAAGGAACTGACCACTGGAGCGAAAAAAATGAAAAATTAAACTCATGGTGGGACCACTTTCGAGACATGGAATGGTTTCGACACGTTTTCTCTCCCATTTTTTACAAGTTATGTAAATTTTTGTAAATCCGAACTGATTTCTAGACCTTTTATTGATTGTTCGTTCATCGCCTACATAAACATATGGACTGCAATTTCTAGTCATATTGACTGTTTAAAACTCGCACACTACTGCATGGTGCAAGTTGGATATATGATGAATCCACATAATTGAGAATGAGCATGTGTATAATTAGTAGCTATTAGTGTCACCATTTATACCATACCAATGGACCGAGAAAAGACCAATCCATTAAGATCTGGAAAACCAACTCAACTTTTGGAATTGTATTCGTAAATAATAGGGAAAGTTTTTTATATGTCCTCTCTACAGACGCCTTCGCAAATTCTTGATTCAAACCTTGCGGTCCTTCTACACATCCTGATGAGTGCTATCCTCCTTCTTATTGTTGCATTAAAATAGATTACACTGTAGTGACAAAGCATTAAAACGGTGATACGAGTTTAGTATTCATAGACTATAAATGAGAGCTCTAAGGAAGAGAAAGGATACCTTCTCAACATGCAACATATCCATCAAAGAACGTGTAAAACGGATCCATCATCGACATATAATGGAAATTCATTCCCATATGTGCCAAGAAGCTCGAAGAAGACCTTTTGAATTCAAACTCAGCATCCTGGGAAGCTCTATCTTCAACTCGTAGCTTTCTTTTTTCATTAGCCATCCATTCATCGTCGTGGTTGCCATCAAGTCCAATTTCCATTCTCTCTAGCACTTTGGCGTTCAAAATGAAGAATCTCGCAAAGTCAACTATTGGGCCTTTCCCATTGTAGATCTTCAATGCCACTTTTTTTAGTCGGTGCTCAAGACATTCAATTGGATCATCTTGTGAGACATACGTCCTCACATTTTTATATAATGGATGAGAGAACCATCTCTCTGAGTTTAACTGGTGATAGGAATAGAAAATATATTAAGACAGTTGCTAATAATTTGGAAACATGACATCTTAACATTTTAAGAAAGATATAAATCTGAAAACTCACACAAATATAAAGCCTCTCCAAGCAGGGGAAGAATTTGAGGAAGCTTAAGTCAAGCACCGGGTCCAAATCATGACCGACACCTTTAAGTTCTAAAATCTTCACCGTGTGCATTGTGGTTGTCAACCTAACTGTGTTCATTAGCTAAAAAAGACAGAATATAGACCAAAATTATTTAGGGATTAATAATCTGTATATATTAATTAATCCACGTGGCATTAAAGAAGATTAACATTGCAGCTATACCTGAGAAAATATTTCCAATTTAGGAGCCTGGATTACCCGGAAGGTCACCACACTATTATCTGTGCCAACTGGCTGCAATTTTGCCCTCTCTAGGCAAGAGGCGTCCTCGATGACCAGTTCTTGGGGAGTCACATGGCTAGAGTGACGGAAGCAGATGCTCCGGAGAGTTGGGGACCTGATGCGGAGGCAGGCAACGCCCATAATCTCGGTCATCACAAGGCTCTCCAACGCGGGGCAGCCGGCGAGCACGGCGTTCAGAACCTCCACCGTTAGGGTGACCATCCACAGCGTGAGCTGCTGGAGGAGCGGGAAGTCCACGGCCAGGTTGGGCGGCAGACGGCAGCGGCCGAAAGAGGCCACGCGGAGTGCGGGCGCGGAGCGGAACACGGACGGTGGCATGGTACTGTTGTGAGTGTTGTATTCGTAGCTGAGCCGGAGCTCCTCGAGGTGGGCGAGGCCCCGGGAGCCGAGCCAGCTGTCGACCCTGCCATCGCCGGCGTTGTTGACGGTCGGGTGCCCCGTGCGGAGGTCGTAGCGGCGGGGGTGGGATTTGATCATAAAGATGGAGATGCGGCGTACAGGACCTAAGTGGCCGGACAGGATGTCGGAGACGGTCTGCTCGGGCAACCGACAGCCGCCGCCCTCGAGGTTGAGCGGCGCCGCGCGCCAGATGGGGCGCCATCGGCGGGAGAGCGCCTGCGTGCGGCAGCCGTCCCTCGTGTGAAGAAGGGAGACGATGGTGCCAAGCACGTCGTCGGGGAGGTTGCTGATGAGATCGGCCTGGCTCGTCGCCATGTGCGAGATCGCCGGAATTTGTGAACGTGGCGGCGAGGGTTTTAGTCGTGAGATCGTATATCCTCTGACCTCTGGTTTTTCCTCTTTTTTTTTAGGGGTGATATCTTTTTTTTTGAGGAAATTCAGGGGTGATATCTTGTGCAAGGGGTAGCGTCGTGGGCTTGGTTGGGTAGACGTCAGAGTTGCTTTCCAACTGCGAGACATTAGAATTTCTCAAAAATAAATAACCGCGAGACTTTAGATTGTCAAAAAGAAATGGTAATTGCCTTTGGCTCCTCTGCGATACTTTACGCTTCCGCACGTGAATCAGACCTTTTAAGACGAGTTAGGGCATGTACAATGGTTCCATCTTAGCAATGCTATGTAGAATAAATGATGAGGTGGATGAGAGAGAAATCATAAGAGAAGGCTCATCTTCTCTTAATTAAGAGAAGACAAGAGATGATTTCTTAGCACAATATGTCTCATCATATTTTTAGGAATAACTAGTTATTGATGATAAAGCTAAGAAATGACCCATTGTAGACATATTTTTTTGTCATCTCTAAATTACATGCAAGATTTACTATGTGAGTTTTATTGATGAGTATAGCAAATTCACTTGGATATGCCTCCTCAAAAGTAAATCTGAAGTATTCAAAGTCTTCCATGAATTTTAAATTCTTGTAGAAAGACTCTTTAATCACAAAATCATCACCATGCAAACAGATTGAGGTGGTGAGTATGAACTTCTAAATTCTTTTTTCCGACAAATTGGAATCACACATCATGTCTTATGCCTACATGCCCAATCAACAGAATGGGCCTGCAGAAATAAAACATCGTCACTTTGTAGATGTTGATCTCTCACTCTGGGCTCATGCATATCCACGCCTTTAAAATTTTGGGATGAGGCATTCCTTGCTGCAACTTATTTAATAAATTGCACCCCAGGGAAAGTGATAAATTTCGAGACTCCATTGGCACACTTGTTTCATGAACAACCAAACTATCACTCTCCGCGAGTGTTCAGGTTTGCATATTGGCCCTAATTTGTTTAGCGACTAGCACATTTTCTAGAATTGCGTAATTTTTTTCTCAATTCTAAATCGTATATCGAAACTTTAGTCAATGCACAAGAAACATCATAAACATCGCTTAATTTGTGTTGAAGTTTTACACCTTCAGTAGAATATTGCAGTATGTATGTAGGATTTTATAAAAAAAATCCAGAGTTGACAATTAAGAAAACTGTTGTTATTCATATTCATTGGGGCAAGTGTTGTGATAGGTAGTTATCCGCAGTTTAGAATACCAATGAGGAGAGAAACTAGCAAGACCAATCAAAATCAGGAAAACCTAATAAGCCTAGAATATTGGATTTAAGCGCAACAAGACAGTACAATGAACTTTTGGAGAAACTCCTTGTACATGAGTTCATCCACTGCAAAGCACCTTATTCATGTACACAGTACACTGCACAAGTTCTCATATTCAAAGGTTGAGCATGGACACGACGTACTACATATGCTACTGAGTGAGCTTCTATTATATGGCTGCATGAAGTAGATCATATCATGGAGGCAGACGCAGAGCAATAAAAACAGTGTGGTAACTTCAGAGTTTGAGCCACAAATAAAATATCCATTTAGGCTCTGAACATGAGCCTCAAAGGGTAATATATCCATCTAAGAAGGAGGCATCAAACGGATCAGCCATTGATAGATCATGGATACGATTGTTATAGTTCCATGTATTCCAAGAAAACCTTTTGAATGCAAATCGAGCATCGTGAGAAGCTCTGTCTTCAACTCGTAGTTGCTTGTATTGGTTGGTCAGCCATTCTTCTTTGTTGCTGCCGAAAATTGATTTCTCAACGATTCCAAATTCCATTCGATCTAGCACTTTGGCATTCAAAACAAAGAACCTTGCAAAGTCAATTTCTGGACCTTTGCCATAGTAGACCTTCATCGCCATTTTCTTTAGGTGGTGCTCAAGGCATTCAACTGGATCGTCCAATGACGCATTATTTATGTTCTTTGCAGGGTACAACTCGCTTTTATGTAACCCATGGGGGAGCCGCCATGAATAATCCAACTGGAGAGAAATAAAAATGATTGATATAATTAAAAACAGTTGATAACAATTATGACAACCTGATATTTTGACATTTCAAGCAATCTGGAAAAAGCACTCACCACGATGTAAAGGCTCTGCAAGCAGGGGAAGCACTTCAGTAAGTCAAGAACTGCATCTAAATTGGGGCCGACATGATGAAGAGCCAAAACCTTCACCGTGTGCATTCTGGTTGTCAAGCTAACAGCAATCATTTCCTATGAAAAAAAGAGAACAAAGCAAACTCTTATCACAATAGTATATACCATGCATATAGTGTGCACGTTGTAATTCTAAGAGCAAGGCTGCAACTACCTGAAAAATTGTTGTCCCGAGGTGGAGCTGTGATACGGCTTTGCTCACGGGACCCAATATCTCCAGCTTAGGGGCCCTGATTACCTTGATGGTCGTCGGACCATAGACTGGATTGAGTGGCAGCAACCGCTCGAGACAAGGGGCGTCCTCAATAACCAGCTCCTAGACTTTGGCAATGCGAGAGTAAGGGTGATCTTCGGTGTCCTGACGAGCACAGAAGCGGATGCTCCTGAGAGCAGGGGAGTTGATGCGGAGTCTGTTAGAGCCCACAGTGTTGTCCAGCAGAAGGCTCTTCAACGCAGGGCAGCCGGCGAGCACGGCGCTCAGAGCCTCTTCCATTAGGGTGACATTGCAAAGGGTGAGCTGCTGGAGGAGCGGGAAATCGACTGCGAGATTGGGCGGCAGACGGCAGCAGCCGAACGTGGCCACGCGGAGCGCGGGCGCGGGGCTGAAGACTGAGAGTGGCAACACGTCGCTGCCGTAGCTACGGTAGCTATATACAAGCTGGAGCTCCTCGACGTAGGCGATGCCCCTTGAGCGGAACCAGTTGTCAAGTCTTGGGTCGCCGTTCTTGTCGATGATCTGGTGCCCCGTGCGGTGGTGGTAGCGGTATTGGCGGTGTGCGATGCTGGTAAAACAAACGCGGCGCACGGGCCCAAGGTGGCCGGAGAGGACGCCGGAGACGGTCTTCTCGGGTATGCCGTCGTCCCCTAAAAGATCAAGGGGCGTCTTTTGCTGATTTTAGGGGACGCCGGAGACATGGCAAAGGGATGTGCTAGCTACCGAAGATGGTGTCTTTTGCTGATTTTCTTCCCTTCATTGATGTGCTGCCGTCCTGGCAAGGCTCGAGCCCTATCTCCGGCTCAGCCGAGCCTTTTCTCTAAAAAAATGGATGAGAGGTGCTTTGCAGGCTGCATGACATAGTGTGTTGGATTGTGGGATGGATATATTGCAAGGAGGCTTAACAAGTTGCGGCGCGCACGTGTGCATGTATGCAATGGTGCAAGAGAAACTGCAAAGAGGCCAAGTTGTGGCGTTGCTTGGGAATGGAATGGAGAAGCTATAGAAGAAAGTTGTGGCGGAAAGGGTGCTTGATGCATATATGCACAGTAGTGCACGAGAAGCTATATACCGAAGATGGTGTCCTTCACAGATGTGTTGTCTTCCCTCGCTACGTCTACAAGTAGGCCCACCACCGAACGTTATCTTATCTTTTCAGGAACAACGCCATCCGCTCATATCGCATCTCCCCATTTTCTTCCTCTCTCTGTAGATGCTCACGCCTCCCCCACCGCCGACTGTATGTGCCGCCAGCCATGACCACCGCACCTTCCCCACCGGCGACTGGTTATGCCGCTAGCCATGGCCACCGCGCCTTCCCACCGTGGCTGCCCCCACCCCGCCCCCTCACTCCCCACCAGCGAGCAGTGTTGCAAACCAGTCCCCACCGGTGTTGCCGATGGCAACGACAAGTGATGGAGAGTCGCGGCGGCCGGCCTTGGAGCGTTGCAACCATGGTGAGAAGTGACAGAGAACGGGCCTTTCTTTTCTTGGAAGCAGCCCCAGTTTTTGCTGCCAACACCCTTGCCTTTTGCTGGAACTAGTGTAAGATTTTGCTACCATCATGTTTGCTTTTTGATGGAACCAATCCAAAATTTTGCTGCCATGTCATTTGCTTTTTGATACAACCAGTGTACAATTTTGCTACCACCAGCTTCAGTTTTTGGTGGAACCAATCAATTATTTTGCTACCATCATGTTCGGTTTTCTATGGAACCAACCCAAATTTTTGGTACCATGTCATTTGCTTTTTGGTACAACCAGTGTACAATTTTGCTACCACCATCTTTGGTTTTTGCTGGAACCAATCAATTTTTTTGCTACCATGTTTTTTTGATAGAACTAGTGCATCACCTTTTTGCTACCACTGTTTGAGTTTTTGCTACAACCAATGTTCTCAATTGCTACATCCATTTTACATGACACACATCACGGCGTCATGTAATTTACTGGAACCAGCAAAAAATTGTTTGAAGCGGCATGCTTTTTTGTTCGAACCAGCGTTTCTTTTTGGTGGAACTAGCTAATTTCTTTGCTACAAACGACCGCTGAGATTTTTGGTGGAACCATCATTATTTTTGCTGGAACCGGCAAGTCTTTTTCCTTAAACCCTCATATATTCGAGTTGCAACCATGGCGAGCAGAGGCAGCCGGGGCAAGTGCCGGGCACGAGCGATGGGCGAGCGGCAGGCAAGCGCGGGTGACGGGCGTGATGGCGAGGGTGGCAAGCAACCTCGGTCGGCGCCCTGAGATTCAAGCGCCCAGCAAAGACGCAGCCGCCTCATCCCGCATGGCGGCCCTCTTCTCGTATGCACGTACTACAGTCGGCGCCCTGAGATTGCTTCCTCTCTTGCCCTCTCTCCATCGTACACGTACGTCAGCCGGCGCCCACTAATCTAAGCACGCCACACGCACGCGGAGCAGCAGGCAGCATCAATGCATAACACGCTTGCAGATAGCGGAGGAAAGGACAGACGGGGAAGTAGCGACGGAGAGAGTGTTTGCCTCGGCACCGGTACGGGGCTCGAGGTGGCGTCAGTGTGGTCGTGGGAGGCTCAGCCGGTGACACTAGTAGAAAACAGGGCTTTCGTCCAGGCCAGTTTAGCCCATTAGTCCCGGTTCAATCCAGAACCGGGACCAATGGAGCTATTTGCCCGGTTCGTGAGCCCAGGGGGCGGGCCGGGCCCGTGGGCCATTGGTCCCGTTCGTCCGGACCTTTTGGTCCCGGTTGGTGGGACGAACCGGGACCAATGGTCCTGGCTCCTGGCCCACCATCATTGGTCCCGGTTGGTGGCATGAAGCGGGACCAAAGGCTTACCTTTAGACCCGGTTCGTGCCACCAACCGGGGCTAATGGTGGTGGCTATATATAGCCCCTCGCGCAAGAGCAGAGCACACTGCTCTGTTTTTTCTGGCCGAGGGGGAGAGGGCTTGGTGGTGCTCTAGCTCACCTCCTATGCACACAAGGTGTTCGATGGAATGCCCGAGCCACACTACTTAAGGTTTCTCCTCTCCAAGCTCGACCGCCAAGCTCCATTTTCCTCAATATTTATCTAGGTTTAGCGGTCCGTCACGCCCCGTCCCCATCGATCACCCGCGCCGATCTCATCGCCGGCACCACCGTGGTGAGCCTCTTGTTCTTATCTTCTTTCTGAAAGGAAAAATATTATTACTTGTTTGTTTAGATAGATACTTGTATTATTTTCTTACTTTTATTATTGCATCTTATATAGTGCGATGGTTTTGGTATCCGCCCCCGTCGGCCCTCGTCCTGTTTATGATTCGGATGTGGTATATATTATCTTTTCATAACTATTGGTTCATTTATTGTTTATGAAAATTATGCCGACCAACGTGACATAGATTTTATTTATCTAGGAGGTTGTTGAACCGAAATTCCAACCGACCCTATTGTCGAGAGGTTAAATTTAGTTGAAGAAGAAAACAATTTCTTAAAGGAAAAAATAAAAAACTTGAGGAGGAGAAGATGATATTGGAGTTGCATGTTATGGATGTCGCCGATGATCACAAGATCAAGATGGATGCAATGCGCTTGAAGATGAGAAAGATTAGAAAATATGCCATCCATACCGAGGCTTGGTATCATTATGCCGTTGGATCAGTTGTTACCTTGGTTGCGATTATGATCGTATTTGTTTTCGCATTGAAATGTTTTACATAGTTTCAATGTATGGTTTAATTAATTTAGATGCTCTGCAGAGCTTTATGTTGTTAGATGAGAACTATGTATGTACTTTGGTTTTATGTGATGATGAACTTCTATTAATTTGGTCACTTAATTATCTATTCATGATGTTCTGTAATGATTTTGACACATTAATTATATATAATGCACGCAGATGAACCGGCAATGGATGTACGGTGACATACACACCTCCGAGTACATTAAGGGCGTGCATGATTTTCTCGAAGTGGCTGAGGCAAACAAGCAGAATGGTTTTATGTGTTGTCCATGCCCTATATGTGGGAATATGAAGTCTTACTCTGACCGGAAAATCCTTCACACCCACCTGCTTTACAAGGGTTTCATGCCACACTATAATGTTTGGACGAGGCACGGAGAAATAGGGGTTATGATGAAAGACGGCGAGGAAGAAGAGTACGATGACAACTATGTGCCCCTGAATACGGTGATGCTATGAACATCAAGATGCACTGACGATGTGCACGATGGTGCTGGAACGGGCGAAGCTGCTGAAGATCAAGAGGAACCAGACGATGTGCCCGATGATGATGATCTCCGCCGGGTCATTGTCGATGCAACGAGACAATGCGAAAGTCAAAAGGAGAAGCTGAAGTTCGATCGCATGTTAGAGGATCACAAAAAAGGGTTGTACCCCAATTGCGAAGATGGCAACACAAAGCTCGGTACCGTACTCGAATTGCTGCAGTGGAAGGCAGAGAATGTTGTGCCTGATAAAGGATTTGAGAAGCTACTGAAAATAATGAAGAAGAAGCTTCCAAAGGATAACGAATTGCCCGACAGTACATACGCAGCAAAGAAGGTCGTATGCCCTCTAGGATTGGAGGTGGAGAAGATACATGCATGCCCCTAATGACTGCATCCTCTACCGCGGTGCCTACAAGGATCTGAACGCATGCCCGGTATAAGATCAGACGAGATGACCTTGGTGATTTTGACGGCGAGCCTCGCAGGAAGAGGGTTCCTGCGAAGGTGATGTGGTATGCTCCTATAATACCACGGTTGAAACGTCTGTTCAGAAACGGAGAGCATGCCAAGTTGATGCGATGGCACAGTGAGGACCGTAAGAAAGACGGGAAGTTGAGAGCACCCGCGACGGGTCGCAGATGGAGAAAAATTGAGAGAAAGTCTTGGGATGAGTTTGCAAAGGACCCAAGGAACGTATGGTTTGCTTTAAGCACGGATGGCATTAATCCTTTCGGGGAGCAGAGCAGCAATCACAGCACCTGGCCCGTGACTCTATGTATGTATAACCTTCCTCCTTGGATGTGCATGAAGCGAAAGTTCATTATGATGTCAGTTCTCATCCAAGGCCCTAAGCAACCCGGCAACGACATTGATGTGTACCTAAGGCCATTAGTTGAAGAACTTTTACAGCTGTGGAATGGAAACGGTGTACGTATGTGGGATGAGCACAAAAGGAGGAATTTGACCTAAAGGCGTTGCTGTTCGTGACCATCAACGATTGGCCGCTCTCGGTAACCTTTCGGGACAAACAAACAAGGGATACCACGCATGCACGCACTGTTTACTTGACACCGATAGTATATACCGGGAAGCAGCAGGAAGAATGTGTACCTGGCCATCGCCGATTTCTTCCGACCAACCATCAATGTCGAAAGAAAGGCAAGCATTTCAAAGCGAGGCAGATCACGGAAGAAGCCCGCCATGCGCATCGGTGATCACATACTTGCTATGGTCAATGATTTACACGTAATCTTTGGAAAGGGTCCCGCGGACTAGCTGTTCGAATGACGCCGAGAATCACGCACCCATCCGGAAGAAGAAATCTATATTTTGGGACCTACCCTCTGGAAAGACCTAGAGGTCCGCTCTTGATCGACGTGATGCATGTGACGAAAAACCTTTGCGTGAACCTTCTAGGCTTCTTGGGCGTGTATGGGAAGACAAAAGATACACCGAGGCACGAGAGGACCTGCAACGCTTGCACGAAAAAGAGGGCATGCCTCCGAAGCAAAGATGAAGGTCCTGCCAGCTACGCTCTTCTGAAAGAAGAGAAAGAAATATTCTTTCAATGCCTGCTCAAGATGAAGGTCCCGACTGGCTTCTCGTCGAATATAAAGGGAATAATAAATATGCCGAGAAAAGTTTCAGAACCTAAAGTCTCATGACTTCCACGTGATTATGACGCAATCTGATTCGGTTGCATTGAGGGGCTTCTACCGAAAACGTCCGATTAGCCATTGTGAAGCTATGTGCATTCCTCAATGCAATATCTCGAAGGTGATCGATCCAGAAATCGTACCAACGCTAAGGAGTGATGTGGCGCAATGTCTTGTCGGTTTCGAGCTGGCGTTCCCACCATCCATCTTCAATATCATGACGCACATCCTAGTTCATCTAGTCGATTTAGATTGTCATTCGGAGCCCGTATTTCTACACAATATGTACCCCTTTGAGAGGTTCATGGAGTCCTAAAGAAATATGTTCAGAATCGCTTAGGCCGAAGGAAGCATCTCCTTGGGCCATCAAACAGAGGATGTCATCGGGTTTTGTGTTGACTTCATTCCTGGCCTTAAGAAGATAGGTCTCCCTAAATCGCGGTATGAGGGGAGACTGACCGAAAAACGCGCTTGGAAGAGACTCAATAATATGAAGGGACGGATATTCTTGGTCTCAAGCACACTACACGCTTCTACGAACTCTACCTTGGTGACCCGTATGTCGATGAACACAAGAACAGTCTGCGCCCAAACACCGGAGCAAAGTCGACGATGGATTACATGTGAACACATCAGACTTTCAGCAGTTGGTTGGAAACACGTCTCAAAGGTGACAGCACAGTTTGTGATGAGCTGTACTTGTTGTCCAGGGACCATCTTCGACTGTAATGATTTGGAAAGGATACGAGATAAATGGGAATACATTTTACACGATTGACCAAGATGAAAAGAGCACCAACCAAAACAGCGGTGTCCGCTTTGATGCAGCAACCGACAAGGAAATGACACATATTATGGTTACATAGTAGACATATGGGAACTTGACTACGGAGTAGATTTTAAGGTCCCTTTGTTTAAGTGCAAGTGGGTCAATCTGTCAGAGGCGGGTATGTGTAGACCCACCAGACGGAATGACAACAAAGGATCTGAAAAATCTTGGGTACACCGACGAACCGTTCGTCCTAGCCAATGATGTGGCACAGGTTATCTATGTGAAGGACATGTCTACCATACCGAGGAAAAGAAAAGATAAGGAAGAGAATACATCATACAATGAGCCAAAGCGCCACATAGTTCTTTCAGGAAAAGGGACATCCCGGGAGTGGAGGGCAAGACAGACATGTCTCAAGAGTATGAAAAGTTTCATGAAATTCCCCCATCAAAGTCAAGGCTGACCCAAGCATCCTGATAAACGATGAAGATTATCCATGGTTACGGCGCAATAAGCAAAGCGACACAAGCGAAGAAAAGGTGAAGACTTTCTCCGCAACTATTATGATGATACCATGCCAACTTTGTAATGACATTTAGTATGATACCATTGTCCGCTTTGTACTCACACCGGTTTATAAGCCCGTCTCTCTACACGCCTTGTTGAGCTCACAAACTTGTGATTCACACAAATTTCAAAGAAAACTAATGGCACAAACAGAAAGTTTATAATTTTGCTGACCTAAAAGCAAAAATAATTAAAAAATAAAGCAAAAAACCAAAAGAAAATAAATAATGCAGAAAACAAAACAAATGGCACTAACAGAAAAAAAATAAAAATAGCAACAATAAGTATTTAGTTGTAAGTAGAAACAAAATAAAATAAATAAATAAAGCAAAAAAGTGTTTTCAAATAATAAAAATAGCAACAATAAGTATTTTGTTGTAAGTACAAACAAAATAAAATATATAAAGCAACAAAGAAAACAAAAAAAGTGTTTTCAAATTTGAAAACTAATGGCACTAACAGAAAGTTTATAATTTTTCTAAAACTAAAAGCAAAAAGAATTAAAAAATAAAGCAAAAAACAACAAAAAAATGCAGAAAGCAAAACAAAAAAACTGGAGAAAAATAAAAATAGCAACAATAAGTATTTTGTTGTAAGTAGAAACAAAATAAAATAAATAAAGCAACAAAGAAAACAAGAAAACAAAAAAAAGTGCCACCTACTGGGCCCCCACGGCCTGCATACGACTAGAAACCCTACCATGGGCCAGGATTCAGGCCCGCGGGTGGCCCAGTAGGCCCACAGGCACGGATTGCACGGTTAGGCCCGAAAGCCTGCAGTTGAGAGGAGCTCGAGAGGGTGGGCGCAGCAGCGCTTATAAACTGAAGGAAATATGCCCTAGAGGCAATAATAAAGTTATTATTTATTTCCTTATATCATGATAAATGTTTGTTATTCATGCTAGAATTGTATTAACCGGAAACATAATACATGTGTGAATATATAGACAAACAGTATGTCACTAGTATGCCTCTTCTTGACTAGCTTGTTAATCAAAGATGGTTATGTTTCCTAACCATGAACAAGGGGTTGTTATTTGATTAACAAGGTCACATCATTAGTTGAATGATCTGATTGACATGACCCATTCCGTTAGCTTAACACTTGATCGCTTTAGTATGTTAATGCTTTCTTCATGACCCATACATGTTCCTGTAACTATGAGATTATGCAACTCCGTTTACGGAGGAACACTTTGGTACTACCAAACGTCACAACGTAATGGTGATTATAAAGGAGTACTACAGGTGTCTCCAAAGGTACTTGTTGGGTTGGCGATTTGAGATTAGGTTTTGTCACTCCGATCATCGGAGAGGTATCTCTAGGCCTTCTCGGTAATACACATCACCTAAGCCTTGCAAGCATTACAACTAATGAGTTAGTTGTGAGATGATGTATTACGGAACGAGTAAAGAGACTTACCGACAACGAGATTGAACTAGGTATTGGATACCGACGATCGAATCTCGGGTAAGTAACATACCGATGACAAAGGGAACAAACGTATGTCGTTATGCGGTTTGACCGATAAAGATCTTCGTAGAATATGTAGGAACCAATATGGGCATCCAGGTTCCGCTATTGGTTATTGACCGAGAATGGTTCTAGGTCATGTCTACATAGTTCTCGAACCCGTAGGGTCCGCACGCTTAACGTTTCGATGACAGTTCATAATGAGTTTATAAGTATTGATGCACCGAAGGTTGTTCGGAGTCCCGGACGTGATCACGGACATGACGAGGAGTCTCGAAATGGTCGAGACATAAAGATTGATATATTGGAAGCCTACATTTGGACATCGGAAGTGTTCCGGGTGAAATCGGGATTTTATCGAGTACCGGAGGTTACCGAACCCCGGGAAGTCCATGGGCCTTAATGGGCCATGGGAGAAGAGGAAGGGCAGGCCAAGGTGGGCTGCGCCCCCCCCTCTAGTCCGAATAGGACAAGGAAGGGGGCGGCGCCTTCCCTCTTCCCTCCTCCAATCCTAGTCCAACTAGGAGGGGGGAGTCCTACTCCGGTGGGAGTAGGACTCCTCCTTGCGCGCCTCCCCTAGGGCCGCCACCTCCCCTTGGCTCCTTTATATCTGGGGCAGGGGCACCCCAAAACACACAAGTTGATCTACGGATCTTTCCTTAGCCGTGTCGGTGCCCCTTCCACCATATTCCACTTCGGTCATATCGTCATGAGCTTAGGCGAAGCCCTGCGCCGGAGAAGTCATATCGTCGCGGAGCTTAGGCGAAGCCCTGCGTCGGTGGAGCATCAACATCGTCCCACGCCGTCGTCTTGACGGAACTCATCCCGACACTTTGCTGGATCGAGTCCGGGATCGTCATCGAGCTGAGCGTGTGCGAACTCGGAGGTGCCGTCGTTCGGTGCTTGGATCGGTCGGATCGTGGAGACGTCGACTACATCAACCGCGTTGTCATAACGCTTCGCTTTCGGTCTCACGAGGGTGCGTGGGCGGACACTCTCCCCTCTCGTTGCTATGCCATCACCATGGTCTTGCGTGATCGTAGGAAATTTTTTGAAATTACTACGTTCCCCAACAGTGGTATCAGAGCCTGGTTTTAAGCGTTGATGTCATATGCACGAGTAGAACACAAGTGAGTTGTGGACGATACAAGTCATACTGCCTACCAGCATGTCATACTTTGATTCAGCGGTATTGTGAGATGAAGCGGCCGGACCGACATTACGCGTTACGCTTACGCGAGACTGGTTTCACCGCTCCGAGCACTCGTTGCTTAAAGGTGACCGGCGGGTGTCTGTCTCTCTCACTTTAGTTGAATCGAGTGTGGCTACGCCCGGTCCTTGAGAAGGTTAAACGGAGTCAATTGGACGAAATATCGTTTTGGTTTTGATGCGTAGGTAAGAACGGTTCTTGCTAAAGCCCGTAGCAGCCACGTAAAACTTGCAACAACAAAGTAGAGGACGTCTAACTTGTTTTTGCAGGGCATGATGTGATGTGATGTGGTCAAGACGTGATGCTATATTTTATTGTATGAAATGATCATGTTTTGTAACCGAGTTATCGGCAATCGCAGGAGCCATATGGTTGTCGCTTTATTGTATGAAATGCAAACGCCATGTAATTGCTTTACTTTATCACTAAGGAGTAGCGATAGTCGTAGAAGCAATAGTTGGCGAGACGACAACGATGCTACGATGGAGATCAAGGTGTCGCGCCGGTGACGATGGTGATCATGACGGTGCTTCGGCGATGGAGATCACAAGCACAAGATGATGATGACCATATCATATCACTTATATTGATTGCATGTGATGTTTATCCTTTATGCATCTTATCTTGCTTTGATTGACGGTAGCATTATAAGATGATCTCTCACTAAAAATTATCAAGAAGTGTTCTCCCTGAGTATGCACCGTTGCCAAAGTTCGTAGTACCCACACACCACGTGATGATCGGGTGTGATAAGTTCTACGTCCATCTACAACGGGTGCAAAACAGTTGCACACGCGGAATACTCAGGTTAAACTTGACGAGCCTAGCATATAACAGATATGGCCTCGGAACACGGAGACCGAAAGGTCGAGCGTGAATCATATAGTAGATATGATCAACATAGTGATGTTCACCATTGAAACTACTCCGTCTCACGTGATGATCGGACATGGTTTAGTTGATTTGGATCACGTGATCACTTAGATGACTAGAGAGATGTCTGTCTAAGTGGGAGTTTTTAATATGATTAATTGAACTTAAATTTATCATGAAACTTAGTACCGATAGTATTTTGCTTGTCTATGTTTAATGTAGATAGATGGCTCGTCTTTGTTGTTCCGTTGAATTTTAATGCGTTCCTTGAGAAAGCAAAGTTGAAAGATGATGGTAGCAATTACACGGACTGGGTCCGTAACTTGAGGATTATCCTCATTGCTGCACGAAAAATTACGTCCCGGAAGCACCGCTGGGTGACAGAACCTGCTGCAAATCTTGAGCCGAAGTTATGAGCGTCTGCAAAGCGAGCTGATGACTACTCTATAGTTCGAGTGTGCCATGCTTTACGGCTTAGAACCGGGTCTTCAACGACGTTTTGAGCGTCATGGAGCATATGAGATGTTCCAGGAGTTGAAGTTAATATTTCAAGCAAATGCCCGGATTGAGAGATATGAAGTCTCCAATAAGTTCTATAGCTGCAAGATGGAGGAGAATAGTTCATCGGTGAGCACATACTCAAAATGTCCGGGTATAACAATCACTTAATTCAGCTGGGAGTTAATCTTCCGGATGATAGTGTCATTGACAGAATTCTCCAATCACTGCCACCAAGCTACAAGAGCTTCGTGATGAACTATAATATGCAAGGGATGACTAAGACAATTCTGAGCTCTTCGCGATGCTAAAAGCAGCGGAGGTAGAAATCAAGAAAGAGCATCAAGTGTTGATGGTCAACAAGACCACTAGTTTCAAGAAAAGGGCAAAGGGAAGAAGAAGGAAACTTCAAAAGAACAGCAAGAAAGTTGCTGATCAAGAGAAGAAACCCAAGTCTGGACCTAAGCCTGAAACGAGTGTTTTACTGCAAGCAGACCGGACATTTGAAGCGGAACTGCCCCAAGTATTTGGCGGATAAAAGGATGGCAAGGTGAACAAAGGTATATGTGATATACATGTTATTGATGTGTACCTTACTAGAGCTCGTAGTAGCACCTGGGTATTTGATACTGGTTCTGTTGCTAATATTTGCAACTCGAAACAGGGACTACGGAATAGACGAGCACTAGCAAAGGACGAGGTGACGATGCGCGTGGGAAATGGTTCCAAAGTCAATGTGATCGCGGTCGGCACGCTACCTCTACATCTACCTTCGGGATTAGTTTTAGACCTAAATAATTGTTATTTGGTGCCAGCGTTGAGCATGAACATTATATCTGGATCTTGTTTAATGCGAGACGGTTATTCATTTAAATCAGAGAATAATGGTTGTTCTATTTATATGAGTAATATCTTTTATGGTCATGCACCCTTGAAGAATGGTCTATTCTTGTTGAATCTCGACAGTAGTGATACACATATTCATAATGTTGAAGCCAAAAGATGCAGAGTTGATAATGATAGTGCAACTTATTTGTGGCACTGCCGTTTAGGTCATATCGGTGTAAAACGCATGAAGAAACTCCATACTGATGGGCTTCTGGAATCACTTGATTATGAATCACTTGGTACTTGCGAACCGTGCCTCATGGGCAAGATGACCAAAACGCCGTTCTCCGGAACTATGGAGCGAGCAACTGATTTATTGGAAATCATACATACTGATGTATGTGGTCCAATGAATGTTGAGGCACGCGGCGGGTATCGTTATTTTCTCACCTTCACAGATGATTTAAGCAGATATGGGTATATCTACTTAATGAAACACAAATCTGAAACGTTTGAAAAGTTCAAAGAATTTCAGAGTGAAGTGGAAAATCATCGTAACAAGAAAATAAAGTTTCTACGATCTGATCGTGGAGGAGAATATTTGAGTTACGAGTTTGGTTTACATTTGAAAAATGTGGAATAGTTTAGCAACTCACGCCACCCGAACACCACAGAGAAATGGTGTGTCCGAGCGTCGTGTCGTACTTTACTAGATATGGTGCGATCTATGATGTCTATTTCGATTTACCGCTATCGTTTTGGGGTTATGCTTTAGAGATGGCGCATTCACGTTGAATAGGACACCGTCAAAATCCGTTGAGACGACGCCTTATGAACTGTGGTTTGGCAAGAAACCAAAGTTGTCGTTTCTTAAAGTTTGGGGCTGCGATGCTTATGTAAAGAAACTTCAACCAGATAAGCTCGAGCCCAAATCGGAAAAATGTGTCTTCATAGGATACCCAAAGGAAACTGTTGGGTACACCTTCTATCACAGATCTGAAGGCAAGATTTTCGTTGCTAAATTCGGGTCCTTTCTAGAGAAGGAGTTTCTCTCGAAAGAAGTGAGTGGGAGGAAAGTAGAACTTGATGAGATAATCAGATCTGCTCCCTTATTGGAAAGTAGTTCATCACAAGAAATGGTTCTGTGACAACTACACCAATTAGTGAGGAAACTAATGATGATGATCATGAAGCTTGAGATCAAGTTGCTCTTGAACCTCGTGGGTCAACCAGAGTAAAATCGCACCAGAGTGGTACGGTAATCTTATTCGGAAGTCATGTTACTTGACCATGGCGAACCTACAAACTATGAAGAAGCGATGGTGAGCCCAGATTCGCAAAATGGCTGGAAGCCATGAAATCTGAGATGGGATCCATGTATGAGAACAAAGTATGGACTTTGGTTGACTTGCCCGATGATCGGCAAGCCATTGAAAATAAATGGATCTTTAAGAAGAAGACTGCGCCGATGGTAATGTAACTGTCTACAAAGCTCGACTTGTTGCAAAAGGTTTTCGACAAGTTCAAGGGGTTGACTACGATGAGACTTTCTCACCGTAGCGATGCTTAAGTCTGTCCGAATCATGTTAGCAATTGCCGCATTTTATGATTATGAAATTTGGCAAATGGATGTAAAACCGCATTCTTGAATGGATTTCTAGAAGAAGAGTTGTATATGATGCAACCAGAAGGTTTTGTCGATCCAAAGGGTGCTAACAAAGTGTGCAAGCTCAACGATCAATTTATGGTCAGTGCAAGCCTCTCGGAGTTGGAATAAGCGCTTTGATAGTGTGATCAAAGCATATGGGTTTGTCTGACTTTTGGAGAAGCTCAGTATTTACAAGAAAGTGAGTGGGAGCTCAGTAGCATTTCTGATATTATATGTGGACGACATATTATTGATTGGAAATGATATAGAATTTCTGGATAGCATAAAAGGATACTTGAATAAAAGTTTTTCAATGAAAGACCTCGGTGAAGCTGCTTACATATTGGGCATCAAGATCTATAGAGATAGATCAAGAAGCTTGATTGGACTTTCACAAAGCACATACCTTGATAAAGTTTTGAAAAAGTTCAAAATGGATCAGGCAAAGAAAGGTTTTTTACCTGTGTTACAAGGTATAAGATTGAGTCAGACTCAATGCCCGACCACAGCAGAAGATAGAGAGAAAATGAAAGATGTTCCCTATGCTTCAGCCATAGGCTCTATCATGTATGCAATGCTGTGTACCGGACCTGACGTATGCTTAGCTGTAAGCTTGGCAGGAAGGTACCAAAGTAATCCAGAGTGGATCATCGACAGCGGTCAAGAACATCTGAAATACCGAAAAGGACTAAGGATATGTTTCTCGTATATGGAGGTGACAAAGAGCTAGTCGTAAATGGTTACGTCGATGCAAGCTTTGACACTGATCCGGACGATTCTAAATCGCAAACCGGATCGTGTTTTTATTAAGCGGTGGAGCTGTCGGTTGGTGCAGTTCTAAACAAAGCGTCGTGGCGGGATCTACATGTGAAGCGGAGTACATAGCTGCTTCGAAGCAGCGAATGAAGGAGTCTGGATGAAAGAGTTCATTTCCGATCTAGGTGTCATACCTAGTGCATCGGGACCGATGAAGATCTTCTGTGACAATCTGGTGCAATTGCCTTGGCAAAGGAATCCAGATTTCACAAGAGGACCAAGCACATCAAGAGACGCCTTCAATTCCATTCGGGACCAAGTCCAAGTGGGAGACATAGAGATTTGCAAAATACATACGGATCTGAATGTTGCAGACCCGTTGACTAAGCCTCTTCCACGAGCAAAACATGATCAGCACCAAGACTCCATGGGTGTAAGGATCATTACTTTGTAATCTAGATTATTGACTCTAGTGCAAGTGGGAGACTGAAGGAAATATGCCCTAGAGGCAATAATAAAGTTATTATTTATTTCCTTATATCATGATAAATGTTTATTATTCATGCTAGAATTGTATTAACCGAAACATAATACATGTGTGAATATATAGACAAACAGTATGTCACTAGTATGCCTCTTCTTGACTAGCTTGTTAATCAAAGATGGTTATGTTTCCTAACCATGAACAAGGGGTTGTTATTTGATTAACAAGGTCACATCATTAGTTGAATGATCTGATTGACATGACCCATTCCGTTAGCTTAACACTTGATCGTTTAGTATGTTAATGCTTTCTTCATGACCCATACATGTTCCTGTAACTATGAGATTATGCAACTCCGTTTACGGAGGAACACTTTGGTACTACCAAACGTCACAACGAATCGGGTGATTATAAAGGAGTACTACAGGTGTCTCCAAAGGTACTTGTTGGGTTGGCGTATTTCGAGATTAGGTTTTGTCACTCCGATCGTCGGAGAGGTATCTCTAGGCCTTCTCGGTAATACACATCACCTAAGCCTTGCAAGCATTACAACTAATGAGTTAGTTGTGAGATGATGTATTACGGAACGAGTAAAGAGACTTATCGATAACGAGATTGAACTAGGTATTGGATACCGACGATCGAATCTCGGGTAAGTAACATACCGATGACAAAGGGAACAAACGTATGTCGTTATGCGGTTTGACCGATAAAGATCTTCGTAGAATATGTAGGAACCAATATGGGCATCCAGGTTCCGCTATTGGTTATTGACCGAGAATGGTTCTAGGTCATGTCTACATAGTTCTCGAACCCGTAGGGTCCGCACGCTTAACGTTTCGATGACAGTTCATAATGAGTTTATAAGTATTGATGCACGAAGGTTGTTGAGTCCGGATGTGATCACGGACATGACGAGGAGTCTCGAAATGGTCGAGACATAAAGATTGATATATTGGAAGCCTACATTTGGACATCGGAAGTGTTCCGGTGAAATCGGGATTTTATCGAGTACCGGAGGTTACGGAACCCCGGGAAGTCCATGGGCCTTAATGGGCCATGGGAGAAGAGGAAGGGCAGGCCAAGGTGGGCTGCGCCCCCTCCCCTCTAGTCCGAATAGGACAAGGAAGGGGGCGGCGCCTTCCTCTTCCCTCCTCCAATCCTAGTCCAACTAGGAGGGGGAGTCCTACTCGGTGGGAGTAGGACTCCTCCTGGTCGCGCCCCCCTAGGGCCGGCCACCTCCCCTTGGCTCCTTTATATCACGGGGCAGGGGCACCCCAAAACACACAAGTTGATCTACGGATCTTTCCTTAGCCGTGTCGGTGCCCCTTCCACCATATTCCACTTCGGTCATATCGTCGCGAGCTTAGGCGAAGCCCTGCGCCGGAGAAGTCATATCGTCGCGGAGCTTAGGCGAAGCCCTGCGTCGGTGGAGCATCAACATCGTCCCACGCCGTCGTCTTGACGGAACTCATCCCGACACTTTGCTGGATCGGAGTCCGGGATCGTCATCGAGCTGAGCGTGTGCGTAACTCGGAGGTGCCGTCGTTCGGTGCTTGGATCGGTCGGATCGTGGAGACGTCGACTACATCAACAGCGTTGTCATAACGCTTCGCTTTCGGTCTCACGAGGGTGCGTGGGCGGACACTCTCCCCTCTCGTTGCTATGCCATCACCATGGTCTTGCGTGATCGTAGGAAATTTTTTGAAATTACTACGTTCCCCAACATAAACCACTCTCGAGCTCTCTCAACTAGCGAGGTGGGACTAAACTTTTCGGCGCGATGCAGCACAAGGCCTTTGGTCCCGGTTGGTGGCACCAACCGGGACTAAAGAGGGCATTGGTCCCGGTTCGTGGCACCAACCGACCAATGCCCCCCTTTAGTCCCGGTTGGTGCCACAAAACCGGACCAATGGTCGCCGCTTCCGCCCTTTGGGCTGCCGAAAACTGATTTGGTCCCGTTGGTGGCACCAACCGACTAGTAGCATTAGTCCCGGTTGGTGTCACGAACCGGGACTAATGCACTTGCTATATAAGAAAACACTTGGGAAATTTCATATTTCCCTCGTCGATTCGACGACGCCGAGCACATCGACGCCGCCAGAGCTGCCCCGACGCCGCCCGTCGCCCCGCCGTCGCTGTCTTGTCGCCTCGCCCGTGCCCGTCGTCGCCGTCGCCCGCGCCCTGCCCGCCCCTGCCCGAGGCGCCCGCCCGCCCACCACCGTCGCCGTCGCCACGCGCCCTGCCCCGACCTGCCGCCCGGCCCCCGCCCTCGCCGTCGCCTCGCCCGTGCCGTCGTCGCCGTCGCCCAGGCCCCTGCCTGACGCTGCGCCGCCCTGCCCCGACGCTCCGCCCGACCCACCACTGCCGCCGCCCGCCCCCTCCCCCGACAAGGCCCTGCCCGCCCTCGCCGTCATCCGCGCCTCTGCCCGACCCGCCATCCTCGCCAAGAGCTTGGTCCGGCCATGGCGCCTCCTTTTCATATTTTTTTCATATATATATATGCTTGTTTTATATATTTTTTGTATGAATGTATGTATTTTTCAATTGTAATATGCATGGTGTTTTCAATTGTTCTCTGATTTAGTACATTAATTTTAGGTTAGTTTCATTTTAGAAAAGTTCTATATATTTAGGACGAAGGAAGAGAAGGAAGAGGGAAGAAGAAGAAAAGTTTTATATATGCAAAAGTTACATTTTAGAAAAGTTTTATATATCTAGCTAGAAAGAAGGAAGAAGAAGAAAAAGAAGGAGAGGAAAAAGGAAAATAAGAAGAGGAAGAAAGGAGAAGAAGAGGAGAGGAAGAAGAGGAGAAATAAATAAGAAGAGGAAAAAAGAAGAAAAAGAAGAGGAGAAGAAGAAAGGAATAGAGGAGAAGAAGAAAAAATAGAAAGTATTCTATTTTTTCTTCTTCTCCTCTATTCCTTTTTCTATTTTTTCTTCTTCTCCTCTATTCCTTTCTTCTTCTCCTCTTTTTTTTCTTCTTTTTTTTCTTCGATCTTCTCCTCTGTCATCGTCGATATACCCCTCCCGATAACTTCAACATGAAGGGGGGGGTCCATATACCCCCTCCCGATAACTTCAATACGTGGGGGGTCGATATACCCCCTCCCCGACAACATTAATTTCTCCCGTGTATGTATCTCGTCGTTGTGGATATTACCCCTTGAAGCGTTGTCGATATTATTCCGGTCGAGGGTTCTAGGGTCGAGGATCGAGGGTTCCAGGATCGCCTAGGGTCGAGGGTTCGAGGTCGTCGAGGTTCAAGGGTCGAGGATCGCCGAGGGTCGAGAGGTTCCTAGTGTCAAAGTATTGAAGAAATCCTGACTTCATCATTAGCCGGAGTAACCATGGCATGATGGTATGAAGTCCTCAAAGTTGTTACGGAATGGAGTCCCGGATAGGATAATTTGCCTTTTTATGCAATTTCAGCAAAGGCCTTCCAAATAACGATATTCGGAAGGTTCTTGCTGAACTTTGTACCAAAAGCTTAATTATCCTATCTCGGGACTCCGCTCCAAAATAACTTTGGAGAGCTTCGCACCATCATGCACCTGTTACTTTCGCCTAATGATGAAGACATGGTTTTGTTGAATCCTTTGACACTAGGCAACCTCCCGACCCTCGGCGATCCTCGACCTTGACCTCGACCGCCGGCGATCCACGACCCTCTACCCTATCATGGGCGTCGATGCCCACGCCACTTGTGGGACATAGATGTAGTGTTCAACGCCGACCCCTCCCGATAGCTTCAACACGTGGGGGGTCGATATACCCTCCTAGCTTGAAGCGTTCTCGAGGCCACCCCTAAGCCTTGAAGCGTTGTCGAGGCCACCCCAAACCCTAGAGAAGCAGCGTCGAGGCCACTAATATGATTCCTTATTGTGATTAGCTAGCTAGTTCTACGTTTGCCACTAATATATCCATATCTGTCATGTTTGAATAATAATTGCCATGTTGTAAATATTTGTAGAAACTATGGACACCCCCCGAGACGAAGCACAAGAAGCGTTGTTGAGGGACATAATCGCACAAGGAAGTGATGCCGTCTGCTCGTTGATGTTTCTCAACGACAACGATGGTCTGCAAGGAGAGGGTGAAGAAGCAGCTGGCTATGATTTACATGGCTCCGATGACCCAATGCCGGTGCAAGAAGGAGAGGGTGAAGAACTAGACCGTGAGGACGGCTCCGGTGATCACCAAACCGAGTCCGGCCATGTATATATATATTAGTTAAGCCTGTGCTGACTAGCTCTCGTCTTTGTTTTGGTATGTACACATATTAATTAACTCTCGTATTTGTTCTTTTTTCTAGCCCTCCGGATCGAGCACAACTTCGGTAAAGAGACGAGGCCCGAAGAAAAAGTTGAGCTCGGATGAAAAGTTTGAGATCATACAAATCGCGCGTGACGGCCAACCGATTGAACCCTACCGGACAAAGAAGGCATTTGTTGCTCGAGGCGGGGTTACGGTTAGGGACAAGATCCCGATCAGCATCCACCAATGGTATAAGCCTAAGAACGAAGACCACGAGGTATCTTGTGTCAATGATATGGAGAAAATGATCTTTGGACTGAGCTGAAGTCAAATTTTACCCTACCGCTAGAGGATGATCCGGAGAAGCCAGTAATAGAGCCATTAATCAAGTCTTTTGCTCTTAAGAAGATGGCAGAACTATTCAGGAATTGGAAGAAAGAACTCAATACGTATGTCGAAAAAAATGAGACACCAGAATTCAAGGGCAAATATGAGAAGATCAGAGATGACTGGCCCGCATTTGTGGCCTACAAGACATCGGAAAAGAGTAAAAAGATGTCAGCTACAAACAAGAGAAATGCTGCGAAGAAGAAGCTTCACCATCGCACGGGGTCAGGTGGCTACCTCGTAGCCCGGCCTAAGTGGGCCAAGGCTGAGAATGATCTTCTTGATAAAGGGATCGAACCCGAGACAATGAACTGGCCAGACCGTTGCCGGACTTGGTTCTTGGGGCGGCGGATCCTTGGACCCTATAACAGGAAGTGCATTTGGACGGACGAACAATTGGACATACCAGTCAAGAGGCTTCAGCATTATATCGAAGCAGCGCAGCAAGGGAAGTTCGTTCGAGACAGGGAGAAGGACGAGCTCACAATGGCCCTCGGGAATCTCGAGCACCACGGACGGACACGAGGCACGCCAGTTCCGTTTCGTGGAATGCTGGATTTCGGACGCAGGGGTTACAAAACCCATGAGAGGAGGAAGAAACCGAGCAGAGCCTAATGCAGCGCTGCACGAAAGGGTAATGGGGCTAGAGGAACGAGAAGAGGAACGAGAAGCAGCAGATCACAACAAGCGACCTGTCAAGCTTCCCCGGCTACCCCGCCATCTCGGCGGAGAAGCAGCGTGGCTTCCACCGAGCTGCTTCAGCCAGAGCAGCATGCCTTGACGGCTCCTGCCAGCTATCCGTGGATGCTATCACGAATGCTGAACATTGACACCTTATGGCGCAATGGAGCAATTTGAAGGTCAAGGCGGTTGTTGGCTCTGTTTATCCTACTAAACCCGACTCAACTTTTCACCGCCGCCGATTCCGAAGGATATGCTAAGGTGATGGTCGATGAAATAACGGAGGGATTTGAGGACCTCGGCTTGACCACCCTACCGGTGAAGGGAGTATCGGCTGGGTTCTCGCTCAAGACTCCATGCCTATGGCGGAAGGATCTCATCAACCTTCCGAACTGGGCGCCTCGCCTCCTCCTCCTCCTCCGGAGAGTCAAGGCACTCCGCCTCCTCCACCGCCTCCTCCTCCGGTGAGTGACGATCAGGGCACTCGGCGGCTCCTTCTCCGGCGCGTGGCGGCACTCCGTCTCCTTCTCCGCCTGCGCCGGCGCGCCCGAGCAGCCAGCCTCCTCCTTCTCCGCCTCGTCAGCAAGGGCGGAAGAGACCCGCCGCCGCTCCGGCTGCTCCGGCCGTCGTAGTCATTCTCCTCCGCCTCGTAAGCAAGGAAACAAGACATCCGCTCCGTCTGCTCTGCCGGCGTCTAGCAGTACAGCCAAAGGCGGGAGGAGATACTGATTCGGTCCTTCTCTGGAGACTCGGAGAAGTTACCGTCTGAGAGGAGCGAGGAGGAAAACGCGAAGATCGCGCAGACCAAGTGGATGACTGGTTTCAAGGGTTGAAAGCAAAGAGACATCCACCTCCGGAGGAGAAGGTAGATCCGGTCAAAGCGAAGCGCACTCTGCTGCCCCGACAAAACCACCCAAGTCTCCGCCGAAAGGCAACTATGAGCGCATTATTGGAAAGGCATTTGCGAAGCGGAGAGGTCGGGAAGTACTGCTGCTGATCAAAGGATGAAAGAACGACGAGCTGGGAAACAAATTGCCCAGCTCGGCGAACAAGCAAGCAATCGTGCCCCCGCTCAAGGTGCTCGCTAGCGACATCGCCGATCCGAGGATGGTGCCCGGTTATGGCAATCCTGCAGATTACCTGCCCGACGATGTACATTATGATTTCTTGGAGGTGCAGATACAAAGATACGAGTACGGGAAGCCTCTCGTCAAAGATGAAAGCTCTCTATCAACGATGATGAGAAGATTGCATGATTGGTACATGAAAACCTGCAAAGAGTCTGAGGGGAGGAGTACTTTGTATTTGAGAGTTAAAAAGGAGCATGACCTCCTTGGAATTGAACTGTTGCCTATTCCATTTGAGGAGTTCTATCAGTTTTTCAATCAATTTGCCCTCGATAAAACAACGGTCACCTGCTACTGTCTGTAAGTAGTACTACTTCTGTCATTAAGAGCCTGTTTGGGACTGCTCTGCTCCTTAAAATTCAGCTTCGCTTCAGAAAACACGAGCCAAACAGGGTAGCTCCACGATATGCCGCTCCACAAAAAAACTAGAATCTGGGGTAGAACTTCTAATTTTTTATGAAGCTCTTTAGGGGGTGCTCCAAAAAACTCTAGAAGTTGAAGTTGGGTGGAAATTACCCACCACTGCCACCAGTAAGTGGATACCCCTTCGTTTCTCCCCCCTCAACCAATCAAATAGATCCTTTCCACCAAATTTTCCATTCTTGAAGCTGGAGCTAGAAGGAAGCCAAACATTTTCTTGAATAGTGCTACAACTTCTGGATGAAACTGCTCCAAAATGAATTTAGTGAAGCGAAACTGATTTTGGTGAAGCGGAGCGGTCCCAAACAGGCCCTAAGTATCTCTATATAACTCAGCTCTTTCATTGCATGTATTTATAAATATCCTCACTATATTATGCAGATTGAAGATCGCCGAATTGAAGAAAAGACAAGTGGGTGATATTGGGTTCATTAACACATATCTCATAGATGCAACTGAGGTTGAATTTCGTGCCAAAGATACCGAGGCCAACTTGCTACAATCGTTGGTAATAAATGAACACAAAGATATAATACTCTTTCCTTACAACTTCAAGTGAGTGTTACTGTCTTGTGGCATATTCGGTTTCCTTATTAGTCCAGGTTATAGTAATGTAATATTGATGAGTTATGCATGTGTGCGCAGCTACCACTATATTCTCCTAGAGATTAAGCTTGAGAAGGGAGTAGTAACTGTCTTTGACTCCAAGCGAAAAGATCCCAAGGAGTATGCGGACATGACTGAAATGCTCGAGAAGTAAGTTAAATCGATCATTATCCACCATATCAGCAACTTTGTTCATTTCTGATATCAAGTAATTGTTTTCTTTGTATGGCAGGGCTTGGGGAAAATTCACCAAAAAAGCTCCGGGACTACCGAAGAAGCTGCACCACCCGAAAGTAAGTAATATATAGTAGCATATTCCACGCGCATCTCCTAGTGATTCAAGCACTAGTTTCATCAATACCATTTAGCATGCTTGCTAATTATCAGTTTGATTGACCTCTGTTTCTTGTAAAGTGGTTGTGGCAGGAACAAGGGAATGATTTTTGTGGATACTACGTTTGCGAGTCCATCCGCCACACGACCTGTGAGAGGGGCTACTCCGACAAACAATATGAAGTGCGTATATAAAAATATTCACAATTTTATTTTATTACCATCATTTGTGTTGAGTTTCATTCATTCATATATATATGTATTGACCCCTTTCTTAAAATTAGATGTTTCGGAAGCGGGATGAACTCCTAGCACCAGATCGCATGCGAGCAATTCAAGAGGAATTGGCGGCATTCTTTCTTGACCACGTGATCACTGAAGACGGAGAATACTATGTGGACCACGCGTCCGTATTGTAAAAGATAACTATTGTATATATGTAGCCGATAGTGTCGGATAGATATACGAGAACTTGTTGTTCGACCAATCTCTCGGAGAAGGAGAGGTGGTCGATATCACTTCTCTCTGTATGCATATATGTTCATGACGATCTTCTGTTTGCTTAATTACTAGCTAGCTAGCGTGTCTAGCTAGTCCTCTCTATATGTATGTATAGTACTTAGCGTCGACCAAGCACGGACAAAAGAGAGGACACTTTTCTCTATTAATTAGCTAGCTATAGCACAATATATGAAACACCTAAATTAAACTCCCAAAACCCCCCAACCCCCCCCCCCCCACCCTTTCAAAAAAAAAACAAAAAACACAGCCATGGAAATGCTGACGCGTGGATGCCTATTGGTCCCGGTTGATGCCACCAACCGGGACCAAAGGCTCTCCTGCCTCGGCTCAGCAGACAGGCCACGTGGAGGACCATCTGTCCCGGTTCTGGATAGAACCGGGACTAAAGGGCCAGGGTATTAGTACCGACCATTTAGTCCTGGTTTAGGAACCGGGACTAAAGGCCCTTACCAACCCGGACAATAGGCCCTTATTCTACTAGTGAACATGCCGCTGGGCGGCGCTTGAATCGGGTCCGTGGTTGCTGCGTCCGTGTGCTCCGGGATGGAAGCGGCAGCGCGGGAGGGTCTGGGCGTGGGCGATGGCGCAGGGCAGGCTGACAATGGCCGGCTGCAGGTCGCAAACTCAGTACGTGCGGAGGTGCGGCAGCTGCTGGCAATGGCGACGGAGCAGGATGGGCTATATGAACAATGGCGACGCTGTGAATTTGCAGCTATGCCCTTCACTTGATTTTGGAAGGGAGTCTGCCTATGGGATTGATTAGCAGCGAACTATCCAAAATACCCCTAATTGTTCAATATACTACTGAAAATTTGCTGTAGTATTGGCTCATCTGAATCGTTAAACCATAGAAATTAACGGCCCCAATTTAACTGATGTACGTAAAAGGTCTCTTATTCTACACTTTGGTGACACTTTGCAAGCTCAGTATTCGACGCTTGACCTGGGTACATCCTCCTGTTGCATATGCTCCAGACTGGGCCACAAAACTTGGCATTCCATAGCTGCATGAACAAGACAATGTTGTAGTGACAGAGTATCAAATGGCTGAAATAACTTTATACTGCCAAATAATATATATCATTTTTTGTTCTCTGAGCTCAAGCCAAAGAAGGGGCATATACCTTCTCAAAGTGAAACATATCCGCCGAAGAAGGATGTGTCAAACGGATCAGCCATTGACAGATCATGGGTAAGCTTCTTCTTGTCTTTCAAACTATAGAAAGAATTCTTTTTGAATTCAAATTGAGCACCGCGAGAAGCTCGGTCTCCCACTTTTAGCTCTCTGAAATGATTAGTCATCCATTCCTCGTCACAGTTCTGAATGAGTCCAATTTCCATTCTCTCTAGCACTTTCGTGTTCGAAACAAAAAACCTGGCAAAGTCAACCTCTAGACCCTCGCCACGGTAGGCCTGCAACGCCACCCTTTTTAGATGCAGCTCTAGGCATTCAGTTGGATCATCCACTGAGGTATACTTTTGTGATTTATTTAGTATTTTTCGCGACCCCCATGGGAATAACTGTTTTTGGGATTAGATATGAGAAAACCTTGGTTAGACTAGCCATAGTGGGAGTAACTTCAGCAGTAACATCGAGTCCAACTCAGCAAATTTGCTTATGTGGCAATGAGTTAATAAGGAGAGAGGTAGTTGTAGTCACTTAGCTAGTTACTGTAACATCACATGTCCCAATGCAATATGAGTTTATAACATAATAAATGAAGCTTTGCATGTTACCACACTTATGTTACTACCCACTATGAAGGTAGTAACATAGTCTAGGGATATGTGTATGTTACTAGTGTATGTTACTATGCACTATGGCTAGTCTTAACTTTGATCACAAGATTGACAAATGCTTATTTAACATCAGAAAAACCAATGGAACAGAAACGAACACTCACAACGATATATAGCCTCTCCAAACAGGGGAAGCACTTAAGGAAGTAAAGAACTGCATCCAAATCAGGGCCGACATAATTGAGAGCCAGAACCTTCACTGTGTGCATTGTGGTTGTCAAGCTAACGTCCACCATTTGCTACAAGAAAAAAAATAATGTAAATCAAACACACATAAGGAACAATAGACTGCAAATAGTAATTGGTGTGAGATTTTAGAAATCAAAGATGTAACTACCTGAAAAGAGCTTGTTCCAAAGTAGAGTTGTGATATGCCGTCACACAGGTAACCCAGTATCTCGAGTTGAGGAGCATGGATAATCCGGATGGTCGTGGGACGATAGTCTGGATTGAGTGGCAGCAACCTTTGGAGGCAAGGGGCGTCCTCGATGACCAGCTCTGCTCGCATGTTGGAAGGGGCAGAGAAGCCAATGCTCCTGAGCTGCAGGAGGAGAGGGAAGTCCACGGCCAGGTTTGGAGGCAGACGGCAACAGCCGAACGTGGCCACACGGAGCGCGGGGCAAGTGCCGGAACACGGATTGCGGAAGCACGTCCCTGTTGTAGGTTTCGTGTCTATAGACGAGCCGGAGCTCCTCAAGGTAGGCGATGCCACGGGAGCGGAGCCAACCGTCGACCGTGGCGGCATGGTCGTCGATCTGGCGCCCCGTGCGGCGGTCGCAGCTAGGACTGGACGTGCGAGCGAGCTTTTCGGCTCGCAGCAGTGGGAAAGAGTGGCTATGCTGGCCGAGATGCGGCGGACGGGGCCACGGTGAGCAGAGAGGAGGCTGGTCACGGTCTTCTCCGGCAAGGTGCCGTCCAGGTTGAGCGGCGCGGTGCTCCAGATGGGACGCCACCGGCGGGAGAGCGCCTGCGTGCGGCAACCGTCCCTCGTGGGCAGGAAGGAGATGATGGTGCCGAGGACCCCATCGGGGAGTCTGCTGATGAGATCCCGCCGGTCGGTCATCCCCGGCCGCGATGGTGCTTCTCGCGCCGCCGCCATGTGCGTGTCGTATCGACGACGGGAACACACCGTAATGAATCCACGTGAGCCGCGACACCGGCCAATAATAGCATTGCTTCATGTACCCAAGCAAATCTGAGACGTCCGATTTATCAATCTCGCACAAACTAAGGAATCTAATCTAACACGATCCTTCGCTCTATTTCGGTTCGTGTAGCGAGAAGCTCTATGTTCGACTTATAGCGGCGACATGGTTCCAACCCAAATACAATATGTACTCCCTTCATTCCTAATTATAAGTCTTTTTATACATATTTCAAATATAGACTACGTACCGATGTACAGTACTCCCTTCGTTCCTAAATATAAGTCTTTTTTACATATTTCAAATGTAAACTACGTACCGATGTACAGTACTCCCTCCGTCCCAAAATAAGTGTCTCAACTTTGTACTAACTTTAGTACAAAGTGTACTAAGCTTGAGACACTTATTTTGGGACGAAGAGTATAGATATGTTTTTTTTAAAGTTAGTATAGATATGTTTTAGAGTGTAGATTTACTCACTTTGCTTTATATATACTCCCTCCGTCCCAAAATACTTGTCGAAGAAATAGATAAAAATGGATGTATCTAAAACTACAATACATCTAGATACATCCATTTCTTCGACAAGTATTTCCAGACGGAGGGAGTAGTTCATATTGAAATCTCTAAAAGGACTTATGTTTAAAAACGGAGGGCCACTCTCTGTACGTACAAACATCAGCAGGTAGACCTTCCCAATAGAAAGAATAAGAAGAATAGGTTCCGTAAAAAATGCAAAAAGCTTCTGTTCATCTGACTGATTGTCATATACGCGTGTGGAACGCTTGGTGCACATGACATGCATCCCAGTAATTGGGGCCACCCACCGCTATTCCGCTCTCTCCCGCCACTTTATCTCTTCTCCAATCCCTTCCTTTGTTCTGTCGTCTCGTATGATTTGCCAATTCACGGTTTCCGGCATGCTTCTCTTCTCCTTCACTTTCCTCGCTCACGTATTAGGGTTGCCACCATAGAAGCTCGTTTCGCTGCCCTTTGCTCCAAACCACACCATCCACGCGAGTGACCGGGGGTGCTGGAAGCTGGGGCGCTCACCACATAGCAGCACCACCCAATGCCGTGAGTATCGGGGATGTCTACAACGACTAGCGTAGTGTCTAGCTTCTATTTTGCAACATCATGAAGCTGGAGGTGACTGCAACATGGTCCATGTTGCAACGGGTAACCAAAGGCCCGTGTGTTTTTGCAACGTCAGGTGGCCGGCCATGTTGCAATGGGTCAACACAACATGGTCCATGTTGCAACATATGACCAAAAGCTCACTTTAGACAAGTTGGAGGTGACCATAACATTGCCCGTGTTGCGATGGGTAACTGCAACATGATCCACGTGGCAATTGGTGATACTAACCTTACTTGGTGACTACACAAGCGCAACAAGTTTTTTTGTTGTGAAGCATTGCAAAGGTTGCGGCTGACGCGGCAGGAGATGGATAACGCTCCTGCACTCCATCGAATGGCTGCCAAGTCTGTTGATTTTCTCAGATTATCACCTGACCGACACATAGTGTTGTCCAAAAAAAAATACAAGTAGTGCTCAAAATCGGATCATCATGTCCCTCATGATTTTTTATATTCTCTTGTGGGTATGATTCATTGTCATGTAACTTATTAGGGCAAATAAAACATATAAGACCGTTGCTAATAATTTAGCATCATAATATTTTAAGCAACTCAACAAAATGTTGACATTCTAAGCAATCTAACAAAAACACTCGTGACCATGTACAGTCACCGCAAACAAGGGAAGCACTCGCGGAAGTAAAAACAAGGCATCCACATCAGAGTCCACATAATCAGGAGTTGAAAACTTTTCGCATTTTTGTGTAACATGGTTATGAAAACACACGAGAATTAACTCGTTGGTGCATTGAGGTTCTCAAACCAATGGCGACTATTTCCGCAAAAGGAAAAACGGTTATGAAGAATAATAGTCTGCATATTGAATGCATGAGTGTTAGAAAATTAAGGCTGCAACCAGTTAAGAAGCTGTTTTCCAAGGCAAAGTTGTGATATGCCCTTGCTCTGTGGACCAAACATCTCCACTTTAGAAGCCTGGATCAATCGGATTATCGTCGAACCAGAGTTTGGATTGAATTATAACAACCACTCGAGGCAAGTGCCACTTTCATCACGTCAATAACCAGCTCTTTGACTTTGTCGGTGCAAGAGTAAGAGTCTACTTGTTTGTTGTAACGAGCATAGAACCAGATGATTTCTAAGAGCCAGCAGGGACACATGTGGTTGTTGCTAGAGCCAACAATCTTCTGCAATAGAAGGATCTCCAACAGAGGGCAGTTGGCGAGCACGGTGCGGAGAGCATCCTCCGCTAGGATTGCCGAGCTCCTGCAGGAGCAAGAAGTCGCCTAGTTGGACGGAGCATCATAGCGGTGGAACGTGGCCACACGTACTGCGAGCCAATTAGAAAACATAGAGGCAGTATTGGACGAGCCGTAGCTCCTCGAGGTGCACGAGGCCCTCTGTCACGGAGCCAACCATTTGCCTTACCAAGCCTCCATATGCCAAGTGCACAACTGACACCGTTGTGCCATGTTGATCATCTTACATGCCTACCCGCACGCAAAGCAGGTGCGCCACAACCGTTGCCTGTCCACGTCACCTAACCACGCCCTCCACTCTGGCAACACAACTAACCACGTTTTTGGTTTAAATCCTAAATCCAACTGAATTTCCCAATTAGCCGAAATATTGGTTTGTTGATTTTACCTATCAGTACCAGTTTTTTATATCTAAAATTCTTTTCCTATTGATTTCTTCATTTTGGTTGTTCGGACACAAAACATATTGGAAGTCGGACATAAAATGCTGATGGCTGGTGACCTTTCTCGAGACAATATCATGGTGCCCGATCACTCCGCGGGTTGATGCACCATTGATTGTTCGTTGCCTGCGATGGGTATCACTGATAAGGCTCCTTGCACCGCTGCTCAAATCTATGGGAGAACCCTCATAACACACCCCTGATGCCACGCACACATCCAACTCCAACTAGCAGCACCGGTGGGGCTGCTCGTACTGCTCGTGGTAGCACCTCACCTCACCCGCCAACCCCCTCCTGATGTATCGCCCATTCAGTACCCCCACCTCACCGGCAAGGATATTCGCGGTGGCAAGGCACCGCTGGTGGTGGTCGCCAGAATTGTTCCCCCGTCTTCTCCAACATATGTGGATACCGGTTGCGGCTCCACCCATCGTGAGATGCAGCTACCACACCATCTAGTTACAACTGTTGTGTAGCTTTCGCCATGGCCGTTCCAGCATCCAATTATTACGGTTGCAGCACCCCACCCGTCGTGGTCACTGCTAGAAGCTGCTGATAGTAGTGGGTCCAAATTTGTGTCGTTGTGGTTCCAACATTCGGTCGTTTTAGTTCCAACATCTAGCTGTCGGGGTTGCAACATCACTAGTTCTGGTCACAACGGAGGGCTCCCGTGTACGTAGGGTTGCAACAACAGTCAAAACACGGGTTCCAGCATTCGGGTGTGGCGTGTTGCACCAATGTTGGTCATGGTCACCATGTAGGGCTCCCATGTTCATGGGGTCGTATCGACCCATCAGAACATGGAGGTTCCAGCATCTAGGTGTTGTTATACCTGCATCCGGGTATGGCGGTTGCAAGAACGCCGGTGGTGGTCACATAGAGGGCTCCCATGTTCTCGGGGCGACAATGCCCGTCAAAACACTAGTTCCGGCATCTTGCCCTCGTTATTCTAGCATCCGCGTGTGGCAGTTGTAGCGCCCCACCGACCATGTGGCATTCACCACTTCATCACCAGAGAGGCCTTGACCTCTGTTTGCAGCATCGACGGCTTCCAATTCCAGTTTCTTCAGCACGCGATTCCAGCTCCACGGCGGGCCGGTCAAAACATCATGCGCTGGTCGTCGAGTATGCCCACATGGCTTGCTGTGTCACCACCACACACCCCATCGCAGCTCCTGGATCTCCAGTTGAAGCATGAACTCTTCCAGTTGACTCGTTACTCCCGCACCTCCTTATTGTCGCCACAACATCGCCTGCATAGCTCGGCCAAGTAGCTTGCCGCATCACTCTCGCAGCAGCCATAACACAACCTTGCGGCTTGTTGAAGTGCCGCTCATAGCTCGCCGTTCTTGGGAACGCATCGGCGTGGCTCGCCTGGGCAGACGTAGGAATCCATGGGCAACATCATAGAGAAGAAGGACGACGGCTTCCAGCCGCTTGCAAAGGTGGTTCACGACATACTAGGTTGGAGGAAAACGAGCGACTGTGCGAGGTGATAAGGAAGAAGACTGGGGTGATTAGTGGACCCCACAACACATGTGCGTGCGGGAGGGAGCGTCTGATCTCGCATGATGGAACATCCCGTGCGCGACAGACATGATTCTTGGCCGATCAGCCTGCTGGGATTGGTTACCTTAGCAATTGGTGTAAAGTTTAATTGATAGTGAAGTGTTATAAACTTATCTTTTCCTTTTTTGGCAAAAAAGTTTTTTTTTCTTTTCTGGTGGCAGTAGTGGTCATCCGATGGTCCTTGAATCTCAATTTACTTTTTACTATGTTTGAGTTGTTGTATTTCCGATGAACTTTTTATAGTAATAGATCTGATCCTTTCCCTAAAAATAGTGCTTTCTTGGTCAAAACCAAAAACTCTCCAAAAGAAACACACCCTACGTCCCCATGAACCCACAATCCTTGTCATGGTAATACCGACCAATAGCGTTGCTCCTTATACCCATATTGATCCGCGTGACCAATAATCTAAGCCGTCCAATTAATCTAACTGCCAATCAATCTCGCGCAAACTAAGGAATCTAATCTAATCTTACACGATCCTTCCCTCTATGTCGGTTCATGTAGCCCCTTGCTGCCGCCTATAAATACCCCTGCTCTCACGCTACTTTTTCCTAACATCACATCACAACAGATCAGGAGTCCTCATCCTTCCTTCAGCCAGCCTATAAGTATTCGTTCACCAGCTCGCAGCAAAGCTCAACTACGAGAGTTCAGGTAAATACATCAGTTTTTGTTGGTTTCACTCGTTATTGCTTTGTTTTGCATGCATGTGTTGGTCATCAACATGCATGCAAATTTTAGCTGATGCAGACATGCAGTGCCGTAGTTTTCACCCCTAGCTGACAATTGCTGTTGATAATCTGTTCTGCACTGAATATTGCCGCAAGTAAGTTCACTTATGTGTTAGAACAATTTTGTGATTTCTGCCAAAGTGGAGGGGAACTGGTTTGGTAGTAGAAGGGTCAAGATATTTACCTTTTTTATATTGATGAAATCAGGTTTTAAGGGACATTGAGTTTTTAGAAAAGGAGGATGACCCCCGGCCTCTGCATCTGGGAGATGCATACGGCCATCACCTTCACATATTTCAATAGGATTTGGACCGTTACATTATTTTTTGAGGCAGTCATTTTTTTGGTCAGTTAATGCTGTAACTACTAAATGCTACTTTCTGGATGATCTCTTTACATTCTTCTTCGCAGGATGGCTCGAACAAAGATCACAGCTCGTCAGTCCACCGGAGGGAAGGCTCCCACGAAGCAGCTTAGGGCTTTCTATGTAACACTAAACCTCTTGTTTGTCTTTGCTATTTATACTACTACACATATATTGTTTTTCTTCTGTTGGAATTCTAACACCTCGTCCATTTCCTCGCAACAAGTAACATATCTTTTGTAATGGTTTGTTGGACAATAACTTAGGCTGCGGCTCGTAAGACTGCTCCCGCAACCGGAGGAGTGAAGAAGCCTCGCCGGTACCGCCCTGGAACTGTTGCCCTACGGTATGTGTGGCATCATATACATCGCTGTGATGTTCTTATTTCATGCATGTAATGCAATTGTCGAGGATGTAATTTATTAATTAATTATCGCATCCTGTGATGTCAAGTAACTTCCGTAGTATAAATGGCTTTCATTCATGTATTCTTATAGTGAAATACGCAAGTATCAGAAAGGTACTGAACTGCTCATAAGGAAGATGCCCTTTCAGAGGCTTGTCCGGGAGATTGCTCAGTTTTCCAAGTTATTATTCTTCAAGTCACACGTGCCTTAAAGCTGTGGTGCTTGTCACTGCAATATTTTTGGATTAAGATTAAGTATTCATGATACTGATGATGATTATATTATTATTACTATCCTAATTATAATAATTACTACCATAATAATAATATTTATTCATTGTTGGTATGTGTGTAGAGTGACCTACGTTTCCAGAGCCATGCGGTTCTTGCTCTGCAAGAGGCGGCCGAAGCGTACCTAGTGGGTCTGTTTGAGGACACCAATCTATGTGCTGTCCATGCCAAGCGTGTGACCATCATGTCTAAAGACATTCAACTGGCTAGGAGGATCCGTGGTGAAAGAATGTAATTGGTTCAACACCAACACATTGCTCATATGTTTCTGCAACCGCAACAATGAATCCCGAATTTGATTTGCCATGTACGCTATATTACAATACATAGTACTATATAGTATAATATAGATCGAATATATGCCAAAACTCTTCTTGGATGCAAAGTATGCCGTATAGTTGTTCCCGCAAAGACTTTCGACACACTTGA
The DNA here is from genome assembly GCA_021605205.1 of Aegilops longissima. Classification (NCBI taxonomy): domain Eukaryota; kingdom Viridiplantae; phylum Streptophyta; class Magnoliopsida; order Poales; family Poaceae; genus Aegilops; species Aegilops longissima. The sequence continues at coordinate 712,128,324 of CM038680.1, read as the reverse complement.
TGGGTAGGCGCGCTACGCCGTGGTGGTGATCTCTTGCGCCAATAAGTAAGCAGAGCACTACGGTTATTCTTTCCCACACCTTGATACATCCGATGCTATAAATGGATTTCTTTTGGGCTTGTTCGGTAGCCCTTCAATTCTCAGCTCCATGGACTCCACACCCGGATTAGGGGTGAACGCTCCAACTCCAGGAGTTTACGAACAGAAGCTGGCGATGATCTCAGTGTAAAATTAGTCGCCGGCCACTGCCGTCCCCAGCACCCGCTCGTTGCGTCTCCATCGACCACTCCCCGTCCCATCCCCAGCGACCCGGAGCAGCCCTCGATCGCCAGTCCAACCATGGTACACCTCCTGCCTGCACGCTCTTCCACCAGCCACCACCTCCGCCTCATCTCCCAGCACCGACGAAGCGGCTCAAGGGATGGATGTCCTGGTCAACGCCGGCGATCATAGATGCAGGACAACATCGATGACAGATGCGTGATGACCAGGAGCCTGATTGCAATCTTATTTTATTTTTTGGGGTGGTTTATGCTAATGTAAGGGATTAGAGCGAGAAGCTAGCTTGCCGAACGCTCGATCAACTCTACCTTTTTTATAGAGAAGCTGGCTGTTGGATTTGGACGGAGGAGTCGAGGAGTTTTGGGTCATGGAGAGCTACCTAACTGGCTATTATTATAGAACTGAAGAAAATAAAATTTACATCTAGAAAACAATTTAATATGCATCACTCTATGTATCAATTTGAAAAGAGCACGGGCAGATTTTTACTGAAATTTACGGGATGCTTAGCAGGAATAACTTGATTGGACGGTGATGGGGGGCCGACACCCCCTGAAAATCAGGGGGCGGTGAAGATTAGTTAATGAAGGGATTGTGTAAAACGCCCGTATTACTCCGTTAGTCTAGAATTTTCGATTTGAAAAACACAATGTAAGATCACACTTCTAACAGGCCATAACGTCATTTGCCTCTACACAGATCAGATTCAACTTAAATTTGCCTCTCAACCAATCATTGATCTTAATTTATTAGTGTAAGATGATAAGCGTTCCTACTCCCTCGAGGGGAGCCGCGGTCTCGTATATATTGATGTGGCCGAAGCCAAGCCTTGGTGTACAAGGAAGATTACAAGGTGTTTGAGTAAATCAAGTAAAGGAAAGGAGTTGGGGATTACAACGGGATCAATATTCTCTAACACCCTTCCTTAATCTTAACTAGCTTAGATTAAGATTACTCTTGAACTCCTCAAATGGTCTTGCTGGTAAAGCCTTTGTAAAGCCGTCTGCCACTTGATCCTTAGAGGGAATAAACCTTATCTCAAGTTTCTTTGCTGCAACCCTTTCTCGTACAAAGTGAAAATCAATTTCTGTGTGCTTTGTCCTTGCATGAAACACAGGGTTTACAGACAAGTATGTTGCTCCCAAGTTATCACACCATAAACATCAGATACGATTTTTCTTGATCCCCAATTCCTCAAGAAGTGATTTAACCCAAATGATTTCAGCAGTTGCATTCGTCAAGGACTTGTATTCAGCTTCTGTGCTTGATCGTGACACAGTTGCTTGCTTTCTAGCACTCCAAGAAATAAGATTGGACCCGAAGAACACTTCAAAACCTCCAGTTGATCTTCTATCGTCACTGCATCCTGTCCAGTCAGCATCAGAGACTACACTCACAAGAGAGGAACCAGAACGTTTGAAATGAAGTCATGTTCCCATAGTATGCTTCACATATCTTATAGTTCTCTTGACAACTGACCAATGTGCGGAAGTGGGAGCATGCAGATATTGACAAACCTTATTAACAACAAATGAGATATCTGGACGTGTGAGAGTTAGATATTGTAATGCTCCCACAGTACTTCTGTACCTTGTGCTCTCTTCTTCTTGAAGTGTCTCACCTTCATATGCTGAGAGTTTTTTTGAGGAAGATAAAGGTGTAGGTACTGGCTTGCAATTCTTCATTCCCATGAGAGACAAAAGCTCAATGATATATTTCTCCTGATTTAACACAATACCATCTTGAGTTTTTCTGACCTCAATCCCAAGGAAGAAATGCAAGTCACCCAGGTCTTTCAAGGCAAACTCTGAGCTCAAGTCATGCAGAAGTGCATTAGTAGCATTTTGTGAAGAACTTGCAACTATGATATCATCAACATATATAAGCACAAAAATGACTACTATGGCCTTGTTATAAATAAACAAAGACATGTCAGCTTTAGAGGCAAATGAAACCAAGATATTTCAACTGTAAGATTAATCTGGAGTACCATGCTCTGGGTGCTTGTTTTAGACCATAGAGTGCTTTGTCAAGCTTGCAAGCATAATGTGATGACTTCTTATCCTCATATCCAGGTGGTTGTCTCATAAACACTTCCTCTTCTAGAACACCATGCAAAAACGCGTTCTGTACATCTAGCCGTCTTAGGCTCCAACCCTTAGATACAACAATGGCTAGCACAAGTCTGACAGTAGCAGCTTTCACAACAGGACTAAAGGTGTCCTCATAATCAATAACATAACGTTGCTTAAAGCCCTTCGCAACTAGACGTGCCTTATACCTGTCAATGGAGCCATCTGCCTTCTTTTTAATTCTGTACACCCATTTGCAATCGATGATTTTTTGCCTTTTCGGTTTGGTACAAGATGACAGGTTTTGTTCCTCATAAGTGCAGAATATTCCTCATCCATTGCCTTCTTCCACTTAGGATCGTCAAGTGCACTACTCAACGTTGTTGGTTCTCCTGAAATACACAACATTCCATATGGTATAGTTCCATCTTTTCTTATTTTAGGATTCCGTATACCTTTCTGTAGACGTGTCATAACCCGTGAAGGAGCTGCTGGCTGGACCTCAGGAATACTGGCCACAGAAGATCCTGACGAGTCTGCATGTGCTGACACAGGGGAATCTGTCGCCTCCTGCGCAGATGATCCTGCAGCCGCTGGTGTGGCCGCCTCCCCGGTACGCACATGAGGGCCAACCGCCCGGGCCGGCATAGCAGATCCGCCGCCCGACCGCGGTTGCAGGCGCACGCGGGGCAAGGGGGATCCGGCCCCGCTGCTGGTCTCGCCTGTTCCTGAGGTGGCGGCGCGGGAGTGGCCCTCCCTTTATTCGTTGCCGCAGCTGACAGAGACGCGATCCGAGGCGAATCTACTCGCGCGATCTGAGGTCTGCACGCGCACAGGAGTTCCAGGCGCCGTCGGATCACCTTCGTTGTTCGTGCCAGGTTTGTCTTCTTCCTCAACATGCAATATAGGATCAATTTGAGCTATATTTTTAGGATTTTGATCATTTTGAGCCCTGTTTTCTCCAGAGACCTGCACAGTCAACAGAGAAGAGCAAGTACCAGTAGAAATATCTTCACTTTGATTAGTACAATTGTCGCCCCCATGATCAAAAGACCGAAGATGTGGAGGAAGAAGAAGAATCTCCTTGCAAAGAAGTGCACCGGCATTGGGATGAAGTGATGCAAACGGAAACACAGACTCATCAAAAACAACATCTTGGGATATGTAGACCCGACCACTAGGAACATCAAGACATTTGACCCCTTTATGCATGGGACTATAGCCTAAAAAGACACACTTTTTGGAGCGAAAAGCAAGTTTGCGTGTATTGTAGGGTCTAAGATTGGGCCAACATGCACAGCCGAAAACACGAAGAGATGTGTAGTTTGGTGTGACACCAAGGAGTCGTGTAATGGGAGTTTCAAATTTGATAACTTTGCTTGGAAGCAAATTGATAAGATATGTAGCAGTTAAGAATGCTTCATCCCAATATTTAAGTGGCATGGATGCATTTGCGAGCAATGCAAGCCCCATATCAACTATGTGACGATGCTTTCTTTCAGCAGATCCGTTTTGTTGCTGAGCATGAGGACAAGAAACATGATGTGATATGCCAAGTTTTTGGAAGAAAGAGTTCAATTTTTCATACTCACCACCCTAGTCACTTTGCATAGCAATGATTTTAGAGTTCAGTTTGCGTTCAACAAGATTATGGAAATTGATAAAGACTTGGAAAACATCAGACCGTTTCTTCAACAAATAAATCCAAGTAAATTTACTATAGTCATCAATAAACCTAAACGACTATGCCACCTTGATGATGATGGCTTGGTGACAATGTTGGCTTGTTTATTGGACCATGAAGAAGATGATGATGATATGAGTGGATAGAGGCCTCCCACACACCGTCCTCTAAGAATGATTCTCCTTGTTCTCAAATCCTTAACCAAGAAAAAATAAGGGTAGAATTCTATGAGAACATTGTTATCAAGGGTGAATCGATGAACGGAAACAAGATTTTTTGATGTTTGAGGAACATGCAAGACATCTTTCAAGTGCAAATTTTTCATGGGGTTTTTAACAATTGAACTACTAATGTGAGTGATATTCATACCAGAACCGCTTGCCGTGCGAATTTGGTCGCCTCCGTTGTACTTCTCCCGTGTTGTCAACTTCTCAAGTTCACCTGTGATGTGATTTGTTGATGCACTGTCGGTGTACCAGTTTGTATCTACGCCATAGGAGACAGCATGCGCCTCCTTCTCTTCCTGATCGTTGTCTTCATAGCGCCACCAGCAAACACGTGCGCCTCCTGGATGGTGCTTGTAGCATATCTGACATTCAGGGTAGTCGTGCTGCTGTTCACGCACCTGTTGTTGATGTTGTTGTCGAGGGCGTCCTCTGAATCCTCCGCTTCTGTTTGCAGGAGAGGACTGGCGGTCACCGCGGTCACCGCGATCACCACGACCGCGCCCCCTTCCTCCCCGCCCACGGGGTCTGCCGCGGGACTGTCCACGGCCTCTGTAGACTGCGTTGGCCAATGAATGAAATCCTCCTGAAGATGAATCACCCAGCATCTCCATCCTTTGATCAAAAGTAGAGATCTGAGCAAAGAGGTTGTCAGCGGTGATAGTGTTCTTGACAGCACCGATCGCCGCCACCACGAAGTCGTAGTCGCGATCAAGTCCTGCCAGGATGTAGTCCACCATCTCCGGGTCAGAGACATGGCGCCCAGCAGCAGCAAGTTCGTCCCCAAGGCTCTTCATCTTCACCATATACGCCGAGCTCGACATGGTGCCTTTCTTGGTGTTGGTGATTGCGATCTTCAGATTGGTGATCCGGGATTGTGATTGCAAGGCGAAGAGATTTGTCACCGTCGTCCAGAGCTCGTAGGCGGAGTCCTTCCCGACGACTTGTGCAAGGATTTCTGGAGACATGGAGTTGAGTAGATATGATAGGACCTGTTGATCTTTGGCAATCCGGGGCCCGTACAGAGGATTCGGCTCTAGGGCCGTGGTTTTGTCCACCTTCGTGATCTCCACCATCCTCGGTGGAGCGGCGTCGGAGTTATCCAGGAGCCCAGTAACCTACGCACCTCGCAGGGCTGGGAGAACCTGAGTCTTCCAGAGGATGAAATTTCCTCTTGCGGGCTTCTCTGACGGCGGCGATCCAAGGTTAAGGGCGACGCCGGCTGAGGAAGCCATGGAGATGATGGTATGTGGTTTAGGGTTTTGATTTTTGGCTAGTTGTATGGGAAGAGGTGGCTCTGATACCATGTAAGATAATAAGCGTTCCTACTCCCTCGAGGGGAGCCGCGGTCTCGTATATATTGATGTGGACGAAGCCAAGCTTTGGCGTACAAGGAAGATTACAAGGAGTTTGAATAGAACAAGTAAAGGAAAGGAGTTGGAGATTACGACGGGAACAATATTCTCTAACAATTAGCACCCGGTCGTTTCCAAAATACTGTTAATCAAGTTAATTTTGCACGACAGAAGCAAAAAATAGAGCAGCACATATGCACCCACACCTCACTCCCTGGACTTTGAGTTGAAGTAATTCCTAATAAAACCGCTGGTAAAAATCAAGAGTCGTTATTTCCCTTATCTCTGGATTTAGAACATTATTATTTATTATGCATAAGTAAATGTGTTCGCTTTTTTCTAAAAAACACTAATACCATGCAAAAAAAAATGGCTTTAGTTGGATGAAGAAGCATCACATTCCAGAGGAAACTAAGTTATGGCCCTTTCGTCAAGAATTAAGGATTTTCCATAGTCGTACAGATATCCAGAGCAGCGCATGCATCTTCATACAAGAAGCAGTAATCTGTTGTTTGGTTTTTGTACTTGTACGTACGTGAACTACGTGAATCTAAGGTAGACGATCATGCAATGATTCGACTGTTATTTTATCCATTGCCTTAAGAAAAGGTGTGGTAGCACCGGGGAGTCCTTATGCAAATATGCACACAAAATTTGGCCATGATATTAATGCTGAATATTAGTTGGGCTAATGGCCCATTTAACAATTTCACGAAAATCCTTAAGGGCCCATGCTGTCAAAGAAGTGATGGGAAATTTAGTCCCACATGGCTAGTTGAGAGAGATGTACACCAACTTATAAGGTGAGAGTTGGTGTCAAGGAAGGAGAGGTGTTCCACATGCGTGCATGCTGCTAGTTGTGGGAATGAGCCGAGCCGATGCAATGTTTTGCCGGTCAAAATTGAAGAGTCTATTACAGACACAAAATGAATATGAGACATCATATTCATTGCGGAAATGGAAACGTCTGTAATTAAACGTGTTTTTATGAAGATGAAACGTCTTTAATTAAACAGTTTTATTCCTGAACCGTTCACCTACCTAATTGGCTATATATACGAGGCATCGCAGCTCAGCCAAACACACAACGCTTCACCTCCACCGCTCCCTGGTCGTTCCATCCACTGCTGCTGCCCTCGATGATCCCATCCCGTCTACCGCGTATACATCTGACGGGAGAGAGGCGATTAGGTTTTTGTGGAGCATCTCCTATGCGACTGCTCGCCTCCGTTCGACTATTTTCTCTACGTCGACTACTTCTGCGTCACCTTCGTCTTCATCATGAGCACTGACGTCGATCGAGCGGCTGCCGAGAAGGCCGTTGCTGACAAGAGGATTAGCACCGACGAGGCCGACACCTCCGGTGCTGCTACGGCCGACTGGCCTACTGGAGGGTATAACACATTTACCCCGCTCTTGTTCACTTTCATGTGTGCAGTACTATTGGTTTGCGTAGATGTTTCTACTATCTGCCTACTACGTGCGTACATCATCAAAATTCAGTATGTCATTAGCACCGCCTATGTCATGTTCATGATTTATTATTGGATTAAATTAATCAAAAAATTGCTTAATTTCTCAAAATCCAAAAACCTAATATGTGTAGGCAATTTTCGGTCCATGGTTTTGCTTGTGCACTGAAACCAGCCCCATTTATGGGGACATACTTTAAGCGTTGGCAGACCAAAACCGTCTTATGGCTCACGGCGGTGAAACATGTTCTGGGTCGCTGGTGTTACTCCCATGGGAACGATTGCTCCTGAATAGGAGAAGGCGTTCAGAGGGCCACCGTCGTCTTTGTTGGATGCGTTCTGAGCGTGATCGGAGATAAGCTGGTTGATGCATATTTACATATGCGGGTTGCCAAGGACTTGTGGGAGGCGCTCGAATCTAAATTCGGTGCAACTGATGCTGGAAGCGAGATGTATAATATGGAGCAGTTCCACGATTACAAAATGGTCGAAAACCGTTCTGTATTGGAACAAGCTCATGAGATACATTACATTGCTAAGGAGGTTGAGCTTCTCACGTGTGTGCTGCCGGGCAAATTTGTCACGGGTTGCATTATCGCTAAGTTACCCAATTCCTGGAGGAACTTTGCCACTACTCTAAAACAACAGAGGCGTGAATTCTCAGCTGAGGATGTCATTGGCCATTTGAGTGTCGAGCAGAATTCGAGGGCAAAGGACTCGCACGGAAAAGGGACCGAAGGGACCTCTGTTGCCAATGCGGTGCAGAAGAACTTCAACCCCCACAAGCCCAAGGGGAAGACTGGTGTCCAACAGAATACCGAGTTTAAAAAGAAGGGCAAGAAGACCTTCAAGAAAGATAAGAAGAAGGGTGGCTGTTTCACTTGTGGTTCAGATGAACATTGGGCTGACAATTGCCCAAACAAGTTTAAGAAGCCAGGACAGGACTCCAAGACTGTCAACATGATTGTGAGCAACGATGAGAGTGGGCCATCTGGGTACGGTAATTTCTTTACTGTATTTTTAGCTTGTCAGTCTACCGATTGGTGGATTGACACAGGTGCAAGTATTCATGTGTGTGCTGACATTTTATTGTTTTCTTCTTATCAGGCCACAGGGAACGGGTCCGTACTAATGGGGAACGGCACGAGTGCTTCTGTTCATGGTGTTGGCATGGTCGATCTAAAGTTTACTTCGGGAAGGATCGTGCCACTGAAGAACGTACATCATGTCCCCGCCATCAAGAAGAATCTCGTTAGTGGTTCCCTTCTATGTAGAAGGGTTTAAATTGGTATTCGAGTCTAATAAAGTAGTTGTTACGAAATATGGACTGCTTGTTGGAAAAGGTTATGAATGCGGAGGTCTGTTCCGCTTTTCACTCGCTGATTTTTGTAATAAAGTCGTGAACAATATTCATTCGAGTGTTAATGAAACAGAAGTTTGGCATTCACGTCTTTGTCACTTTGGTTTTGCTAGTATGACACGGTTAGCAAAATTGAATTTAATCCCATGTTTCACTTTAGCCAAAGGTTCTAAGTGCCATTCGTGTGTGCAAGCAAAGCAACCTCGCAAGCCCCATAAGGCTGCGGAGGAGAGACATTTGGCGCCGTTAGAACTCATATATTCCGATCTTTGTGAGATGAGTGGTGTATTGACTAAAGGTGGAAAAAGATACTTCATGACACTGATAGATGATTCTACTAGATATTGCTATGTATATCTTTTAAACACTAAAGACTAGGCTCTACACTACTTTAAAATCTGTAAGGCAGAAGTTGAGAATCAACTTGAAAATAAAATAAAACGAGTTCGGTCAGATCGTCGTGGAGAGTATTTCTCTAATGAGTTTGATTCTTTCTGTGTGGAACACGAAATTATTCATGAGAGGACGCCTCCCTATTCACCTCAATCAAATGGGGTTGCCGAACGGAAAAACCGTACTCCAACAGATTTGGTTAATGCCATGTTAGATACATCGGGTTTATCCAAGGCATGGTGGGGGGGAGGGGGGGTGTTTATTGACATCGTGTCATGTCCTGAATAAGGTCCGGACAAAAGACAATGAGATCACTCCCTATGAACAATGGGAAAAGATAAGAACGGCACTCTCATACTTATGTACTGGGGGATGCTTGGCGAAAGTCAATGTGCCAATCCCCAAAAAGCCTAAGCTTGGACCAAAGACCGTGGACTGCGTTAATTTGGGCTACCCTAAGAATAGCGTCGGCTATAGATTTCTGGTAGTGAAATCTGAGGTACCTGACGTGAAGGTCAGTACGATTATGGAGTCTAAAGATGCTACATTCTTTGAGGATATTTTTCCTATGAGAGATATGCAAAGCACTTCTAGGCTGGAATCTGATGAGACTCCTGAACCTTCCATTCTGATGGAATATTATGAACAGACACATGATGGAAATCCTGAGGAGGATGACAAGAAAACCCTTGGTAGGGGCAAGAGACAGAGGACTGCAGAGTCTTTTGGTGATGATTTCCTTGTATACCTTGTGGATGATACTCCCACTTCTATTTCAGAAGCTTATGCGCCTCCGAATGTTGACTACTAGAAAGAAGCGGTCCGTAGCGAGATGGACTGCATCGTGGCTAACGGGACATGGGAAATCATTGAACGCCCCTATGGCTGTAAACCATTGGGTTGTAAAGGGATGTTCAAAAAGATGCTTAGGCCCGATGGTACGATTGAAAAGTACAAGGCTAGGCTTGTGGCCAAGGGCTATGATCAGAAAGAAGAGGAAGATTTCTTCGATACTTATTCAACTGTGGCCAGACTGACCACTATTCGAGTATTACTCTCGTTGGCGGCTTCGCAGGGTCTTCTCATCCACCAGATGGATGTTAAGACAGATTTCCTGAATGGAGAGCTAAACAAGGAAACCTACATGCAACAGCCATATGGCTTTGTGATAGATGGTCACGAAGGAAAAGTGTGTAGGTTGCTGAAATCTTTGTATGGCCTGAAACAAGCACCTAAGCAATGGCATGATAAGTTTAATACAACTCTGACATCTCTTGGTTTAGTTGTTAATGAAGCTGACAAATGTGTATACTATCGCCATGGTGGGGGCGAAGGAGTTATACTGTGCTTGTATGTTGATGACATACTGTTATTCAGAACCAACCTCAAAGTCATTGAGGAGGTCAAGTCGTTTCTATATCAGAACTTTGAGATGAAAGACCTTGGTGTGGCTGATGTTATCTTGACCATGAAGCTACTGAGAGATAATGAGGGTGGGATTACACTTCTACAATCCCATTATGTTGAGAAGGTGTTGAGTCGTTTTGGATATGCGGACTCCACGCCATCTCAAACACCATATGATCCTAGCGTGTTGATTCGAAATTCCAAAGGCACGGCTATAGATCAATTAAGATACTCTCAAATCATTGGTTCACTTATGTACCTAGCGAGCGCTACGAGGCCTGACATCGACTTTGCTGTGAGCAAACTGAGTCGGTTTGTTTCAAAACCAGGTGATGTACATTGGCGTGCTGTTGAAAGAGTTATGCGCTATCTAAAGGGTACTATGAACTATGGACTTCACTATACCGGATAACCGTCAGTGCTTTAAGGGTATAGTGACGCAAATTGGATCTCTGATGCTGATGAGATGAAGGTCGCAACTGGGTATATGTTTACTCTTGGAGGTGACGCTGTTTCCTGGAAGTCTTGCAAGCAAACGATCTTAACGAGATCGACAATGAAAGCAGAATTAACAGCATTAGACACATCTGGTGTCGAAGCAGGATGGCTTCGAGATCTTTTGATGGACTTGCCATTGGTTGATAAACCGGTTCCGGCTATCCTTATGAACTGTGACAATCAGACTGTCATCACTAAGGTGAAGAGTTCAAAGGACAACATGAAGTCCAACAAACACATAAATATGAGACTAAAAGATGTCAGAAAACTAAGAAACTCCGGAGTGATAGCGTTGGAGTATGTCCAAACGGCTAAGAATCTGGCAGATCCCTTTACAAAAGGGCTATTGCGTGTTGTGATAGGTAATGCATTGAGGGAGATGGGTATGAGACCCGCATGAGTTGCCATGTGAAGGAAATATGCCCTAGAGGCAATAATAAAGTTATTATTTATTTCCTCATATAATGATAAATGTTTATTATTCACGCTAGAATTGTATTAACGGAAACATGATTCATGTGTGAATACATAGACAAACATATAGTCACTAGTATGCCTCTACTTGACTAGCTCATTAATCAAAGATGGTTATGTTTCCTAACCATAGACATATGTTGTTATTTGATTAATTGGATCACTTCATTAGGAGAATGATGTGATTGACATGACCCATTCCGTTAGCATAGCACTTGATCGTTTAGTATATTGCTATTGCTTTCTTCATGACTTATACATGTTCCGGTAACTATGAGATTATGCGACTCCGCCATCGGAGGAACACTTTGGGTGCTACCAAACGTCACAACATAACTGGGTGATTATAAAGGAGTACTACATGTGTCTCCAAAGGTACATGTTGGGTTGGCGTATTTCGAGATTAGGTTTTGTCACTCTGATTGTCGGAGAGGTATCTCTGGGCCTTCTCGGTAATACACATCACATAAGCCTTGCAAGCATTGTAACTAATAAGTTAGTTGCGAGATGATGTATTACGGAACGAGTAAAGAGACTTGCCGGTAACGAGATTGAACTAGGTATTGGATACCGACGATCGAATCTCGGGCAAGTAACATACCGATGACAAAGGGAACAACGTATGTCGTTATGCGGTTTGACCGATAAAGATCTTCGTAGAATATGTAGGAACCAATATGGGCATCCAGGTTCCGCTATTGGTTATTGACCGAGAATAGTTCTAGGTCATGTCTACATAGTTCTCGAACCCGTAGGGTTCGCACGCTTAACGTTACGATGATAGTTTTATTATGAGTTTATAAGTTTTGATGTACCGAAGTTTTTTCGTAGTCCCGGATGTGATCACGGACATGACGAGGAGTCTCGAAATGGTCGAGACATAAAGATTGATATATTGGAAGCCTATATTTGGATATCGGAATGGTTCCGGGTGAAATCGGGATTTTACCAGAACACCGGGGGGTTACCGGAACCCTCCCGGGGGATAATGGGCCTTAGTGGGTGTAACATCCCAAATTTCCTATTTGGAATGTTTTACAATTATAGATAAGCATCCTATGCATTCTGTTTGAATTTGATTGTCATTTGAAGTTTCAGAGCAAGTTGAGTTTTGAATTTGAATTTCAAACTTTGGCATGTGGGAAACAATTCAAAAACTAAGCCTGATAAATACTTGATCAAAAGTATGAGAGGAGCAAACATGACACTCCAAAAATATCAGAGGAAACAATGCCAAAAGATTTGGAATTCAAATCTGAATTTTATTTGAATTTGAAAAAATAGATTTTATGAAGTTTGGATTTTGCCTTTGGAAAATGTTCAAATCAAAGGAATATTCCCTGATCATTTTGGTATATATATACCCTATATAAAATATTTATAGATAAGGTTTTATTTTTGTTTTTGTTTTAATTAAAAAAATAAAGAAAAAAACCCAAGGGGCGCCAGCCAGGCCACCCAAGGCCCAGCCAGCGCCGCCCCTCACCCCTCGGCCACGCCCGGCCAGTGAGCCGGCCTAACTGGCCAGCCCAGAGCCGACCAGCCAGCCCACCACCGAACCGCGCCCCCGCTGAAACCCCGAGGCTTGGTCGACCGACCAACCTCCCTCTCTCTCTCAGCGACCAGGGACCCCCCCTCTTCTTCCCCTCGCCCACGCCACACCGCTCATGGAGATCCACCGGATCCCGGGATCCGGATCCCCGACAGCCCGATGCCCTTCCGGCATCTCGAGGCCCGGCTATAAAGAGCCGAACCCCTCCGCACCCCATTCCCCTAGCCTCGCGGACCCCTCTCCTCTCCCTCCCGAGCTCACCGGAGTCCCGAGCTCGCCACCGCCGCCAAAGTCACCGCCGACGCCGCCCTGGTGCACCCCGACCCTCCCCAACACCACCGAATCCTCCCCCGACCCCGTGCGCGTCTTCCCGACGACTCGCCGAAGCTCGCCGACGCCCGGACGCCTCGGAGCACTCTCGCCGCCGCCGCCGCCGTCGCCGGAGTCCGGTGAGTCCCCGGCAGCACCCTCCCCCGTCCGATCGTAGATCGATGGCCTAGATTAGAAGCCCCCGAAGGGGTAGGTTTTAGTTAGAAAACCGGCCGGCCCGATCGGTTTTATTTTAGTTTAGGTTTTATTTTATTAGGCCGGTTCGTTAGTTTAAACCCTAGGCCCGTTTAGACTAAACTACGCCTAGTGCACAGTATAGGCCCATTAGGCCTTTTTCTTTTTATTTTGATTTTCTGTTTAGCCGAATAGTTTCAATTTTCAAAAATGTATATCTTTTATTCTGTTTAATATTTTTGAGTGATTATTTTTTTGTTGGATTGCAAATTTTATGTAGTTTCTGGAAAACATATATTTAGCTATGTTAAAAATAATAAAAAATGCTTTAATATTGTTTTGGTCAGAATAGCAAATCTGCTATAACTTTAGTTAGAAAAATTATTTTTGCATGATTCTTTTTGTCATCACTTTATTTTGACATTGCCAAACCCTAGAAATTAATTTGGGTATTTTAGGATTAATAAATAATTAATTTTAGACAGAATCCTATTAATCCTAATTAATTGACTAGTTCCTGTTTTCCTAATTAATTAATTAGTAAATTAATTTATTTTTAACTTGTGATTAGTTATTCTAGGTTAGTTTCTGTCACTCCATTAGATGAACTTTTATTTATAATTAATAAAAGTTTTAAATTATTTTTCTTAATAGAAATTGGATTAGGCATAAAATGAGTTTTATAATAGCTATTTAATTAATTCTTTTTGCTCCTAGTTGCTTAGTTAATCCTTTTCTGTTAAGTTAACCTAAAACCATGATTAGGTTATATTAGGGAATTTTTGTTATATAAAAACTATTTTTGTTATTGTTTGGAGTAGGGAAAAACTTGAGTTGGTTTCTTTGAGTTTTTCTTTTTGGATTTGGTTTTGATTGTTTTGTTGTGCTATGTTACTATTGTTATCTTGTGTGATCCTCTTGCTTTGTGCTTATTGTGCTATTGTTTGTCTCGGTAGAGTTTCCGGAGTGCGAAGCCTGCTACTACGACTCTTTAGCTTACGAGGATCATCAGCAAGGCAAGTTTTGATCATGTTATTTCTATACCTATGTTTTGTGCATTAGTAGTTGCCACCACCCCACCATTGCATGCAGTAGTGAAATCTTGAAGTCATTAAACTTGAGTAGTATCATGTGGTAGGATGAACCAATCCCCTTGTTACCATGACCCCGGACGTAGTAGTTATTTTGCTATGCTCAGAGACGGATTTGGGATGAGTGAAATTCATAAGCAAGATGTGAGAGTCAATGATGATGACAACCCATGGACTACAATGATCAAGATGGACTTGGAAAATCACTACTGGGTGGAGGATTTGTTGACGGGCACCTGGAGCACCAGTGGTGGCGGGATGCATGGAGAAGCGCCATGACATCCTGCGGAAAGCTTCACCCAGCCACGAAGAGAAGGATGGATGCCCCATGACCGAAGCTTACATGCAGCCGCAAGCCATTATGGGCTCGGCTGGGTTGACCCTAGTAGTGACGCTGGCTGGGCGGTACTACGAGAAGTAGACGAACGGTAGGGTTGGATGGGTACCGCAAGGGCGTAAGAACTCTTTGGAAGACCTGTTTATTCGTCCGCCTTCAAACACCATGAAGTGCGAAGACTTTAAAGGAGGGAATGATTCTTGTGGGGAAAGTCAAAACCTCTGCAGAGTGTTATAACCTAATCGATTAGCCGTGTCCCGCCACGGACATTTGAGCCTCTGGACCTTGGAAGTATTCGGATATCTCAACACTTAAAACTAATGAATTAATTTGAGGGTTTATGACTTAATAATAATTTGGGAACGAGATATTGGTTGGCGGAACCATCTCAATAACTACCAACAATTTGTAGTAATTTGCAAATAAGTCCACTTGTAGTAGGATAAAATTGGCTTTTCGCAAAATGATGAAACTTAGAGCTCCACAGCCAAAATGCATATAGTGTTAGTAACTTTATTATTGTTATTCTTCTTGACTTGCCAGCTTATTCCAAAAGCTGACCTACATGGCTGCAACGTATTATGTTGCAGAGATATATTCCATCAGAGTGAGGCTACGCCCGCTTGGCGATTGCCCTTTGGAGTCGGATGGACTCGCTTATCTTCGACACTTCCGCAGCATTTTAGTTTATTTCTCATGAGTTGGCCTTGAGCCAATTTATTCCCTTGTAATAAAGACTCTATATGAGAATCGATTAATGATATTCAGGTGTGATTGAACTTTGATTACTTTATCGATGTACTTTGTGAGTACCAAAGATGATCTTGGGATGGTATGCATACGTAGATTTGACCGTTTTGGGTCAGGTCGCTCTGAGATGGTATCGAGCACACGCTGACCGTGAGGATCGTAACCCCTAGGATCGGAAAGCCATAAGCGAGACCATTTACTTTGAACCCCTTTTCATTCTATAATTCTTCCTGTTCTATTCTCGACTCTTCTCTCCTTTGCAACATTCTAGATGGCGTCGAGTTCACCCCAGTTTTGCTACCGGAGTTCTGCCAGCCCGATGAGACGATGCCCTTCGGAAGGAAGCTGGTCCAGATGGTGAAGCTGCTGAAGATTGCTCTGCCCTCGATCACTGGGAAACCCACTAATGCACTTCCGACGGACACCCGCCACTGGATTGAGGTGCATATCCTGTGGAGGACTTTTGGAGGACACACGGAGCCTATCAACTTTGAGTTCACCGAGTTCAACTGGATCATCGGAAGGGACGTGGCGATCTACCGAGCACTTGGACATCTCCGAGAGGAGTACAGGCCGAGCTCGATCACTCAGACTCGCCATGGTTTCTCGCAGGCAAGGAATGGAGATATCATCCGTACCATTGAGGACGATTCCACCCTCTCGTACATCCAGGACTTGGAGTGTCTTCTCGAAACGGAGATTCAGGCTCGCCAGAACTCAAGACACACCGAAGCTTTTGTTCCGCGAACTGAACTGGAGGAGAAGGCACGCGCAGACTTCCTTGGCCATGAGGAAGAAATCACGGACTTCATGGAGATAGTCGACGACCTGAAGATGAAGCTTGCCGCGATTGAGGAGAAGATGGACTTGGGAGAGGACCTTTACCCGAGTGGAGATGAAGCACCCTCGTGAGCAATGATCAGGATTTCGAAGGGAGTACCACTGAAGGAAACCCCAAGAGGAGACGCCACTGATGAAGACTTTTTAGTCGACCACCATGTTATCTTTTACTTTTTCGATCAGTTAGGCCGATGTTTTTCCTTCGATTAGTCTTGAACTTTTGTAATCGAGTTTGAACCATGTTTGAGTGGAATGAATAAATGTTTGGTGTGTTATGATTGTGCATTCATATGGGTAGTGTTATTCTCATAGACCATTGTTCTATTCTAATCTTCTCACCCACTCCAAAACACCAGATGCCTCCGAGACGTGACATCGGTTTCCCGCCGAGCTCACCCAGCTGCTCCAAAGAATGAATGCACCGATGCAGCTCCCGATCCGTAATCGAACAACACCGCCAACAATCCACCGCCCCACCACCACCCACTTGTGGACAACTTGACTCGATTTCGAGGTTGAATCCGCCAGTGTTCTCTAGTAGCACCGAGCCGATTGTGGTGACGGTAGGCTCCGCAAGATTGGAAGAGAGCTAGTCACCGTTGGATGCACTGATGCTGAGAAGGTGCGCTTTGCCGCGCATCAATTGGATGGACCTGCAGCTTCTTGGTGGGAGAATTACACCGCCACTTTTCCCTTGGGTGGCATCACTTGGGATCAATTCCAGCAGGCCTTTCGCACTGCTCATGTCTCATCTGGAGCCATGAGTCTGAAGAAGCGTGAGTTCCGCAACTTACGCCAGGGAAATCGTACGGTGGCACAAGACGTGGAGGAATTCAGCAAGCTTGCTCGCTATGCCCTCGATGATGTGGCCACCGATGCCGCCAAGCAGAGAAGTTCCTTGAGGGACTCAATGATGAATTGAGCATGCAGCTTATTGTGGCTACTTTCAACAACTACCGGAGCTGGTAGACAAGGCCACCATCCGGAAGGCAAGCAGCAGCAGATAGAAAGCCGCAAGCGGAAGTACAGCTAGGGAAGCACAACTCAGAGCTCAGCAGGCCCCGCTATGCACCGTACTCGGGAGGGCACACCCATCACAACCATGGAGGTCATAACCATGGTGGAAATGGAAACAACCGCAGCCAGACAACAAGTCAGGCCATGGCAATGGCAATGGCAATGGTAATGGCAATCAGCACCGTTCTGCCCGGCTCCAAGGATCTGAGCCACATCACCGCTTCAAGTGCCGAAGACAGGCACTACGCCACCGACTGCCCGGAGGCCAAGCAGAGGAACGGAATGGCAATGGAGGCTCAGCGAAGAAGCCCAATCCTTTCCCTCGTGCTCAAGTGAATCACATCGACGTGGAGAACGCCTATGATCAGCCGACAATCGTGGTTGGTAAGTTTTATTGAATTCACGCTCAGTTTTGGTTCTCTTTGATTCTCGTGCAACGATTCATTCATATCAAGGGTAGTTGTGGATAAGTACGGATTACGCACTAGAACCCTCGAAGCCCCCTCCGCGTCGGTTCGCAGAGGAGAAATGATGGCAGGATTAAGCTGTCCCGCAACCTCAACATCGGGAACCACAAATTTCCGTGGAACTCATAGTGTTGGAAACTCAGACCTTGGATGTAATCCTAGGCATGGATTGGTTGTCAAAGTATGAAGGAACATTGATCTGCCAAGAAGTCTATTCTGCTCACCACCCCGGAGCGTAAGAGGATCAAGTATGTGGCCCGCACAGCCAGATGAAGAATCAGTGCATTCCCTCACGGGAGTTGTTCAGAGGAAGTGCCAGAGTGCAAGAATTTCCGATGTGTTCCCGGAGGAATTACCAGAATGCCACCGGACAGAGACATTGAGTTTCGATTGAGTTATTGCCCGCACAGCCCCAATATCCAAGAGACCTTATCGGATGCCACCGAATGAGTTGAAAGAGATCAAGGATCAAATAAATGAGTTATTGGAGAAAGGATATATTCGCCCAAGCTCATCACCTTGGGGAGCCCCAGTTTTTTGGTAGAGAAGAAGGATGGAAGCTTGAGGATGGTTGTGGATTATCGTGCATTGAACGAAGTAACCATCAAGAACAAGTACCCTCTGCCGATGATCAATGACTTGTTTGATCAGCTTGTTGGAGCCAAGGTGTTCTCTAAGATCGATCTTCGATCAGGGTATCATCAGTTGAAGATTCGTGAAAAGGATATACCCAAAACAGCATTCACCACCAGGTATGGTTTATACGAGTATACCGTCATGTCATTTGGATTGACTAATGCTCCTGCATACTTCATGAATTTGATGAACAAGGTGTTCATGGAATATCTGGACAAGTTTGTCGTGGTGTTCATCGATGATATATTGATTTTCTCCAAGAGCGAGGAAGAGCATAAGGAACATTTGCGTCTAGTTCTGGAGAAACTTCGAGAACATCAGCTGTATGCCAAATTCAGCAAATGTGAATTTTGGCTAAAGGAAGTTGGATTCCTCGGACATGTTATTTCAGGAGAAGGAATAGCAGTTGATCCCGCCAAGGTTGAATCAGTCACCGATTGGCAGTCACCCACCTCAGTCAAGGAGATCCGCAGTTTTCTCGGACTCGCAGGATATTATCGGAGGTTCATTGAGAACTTCTCGAAGATTGCCAAGCCCATGACTGAGCTGTTGAAGAAGGAAGCCAAGTATGTTTGGACCGAGGAATGTGAAGCCAGTTTTCAGGAGTTGAAGAAACGGTTGGTCACAGCTCCAGTGTTG
This sequence comes from Aegilops longissima, assembly GCA_021605205.1. NCBI lineage: Eukaryota > Viridiplantae > Streptophyta > Magnoliopsida > Poales > Poaceae > Aegilops > Aegilops longissima. Next base: position 712,109,270 of record CM038680.1, on the reverse strand, counting down.
ATATTGCGGACATACATAAGGAATACCATGTCTATTAGACGCTTCTCGCCAAGGACTCGGAGGAGTATTGATGCAGGAAGGCAAGGTTGTAGCTTATGCCTCCGCACAGCTACGGCCTCATGAGATGAATTATGCCACGCATGATTTGGAGTTAGCAAATGTAGTGCATGCACTCAAGACCGGAGACATTTCCTCATTGGAAATCGCAGATGTCTATACGGATCACAAGAGTCTGAAATATATCTTCACGCAGAAGGAATTGAACCTCGAGCAGAGGAGATGGCTAGAGTTGATAAAGGACTACGACATGAGATTGCATTACCACCCGGTAAAGCCAATGTTGTAGCAGATGCTTTGAGCCGTAAGAGTTATGTGAACACTCTTACAGCAGGAGGATTACCCGGAGTTAGTCGATGACCTCGAGACCTCCGACCGAGATAGTTCCAAAGGATTTGTCGCAACTCGAAGTTCAGTCCACCTTGACCGAAAGGATTCGTGAAGCCCGTAAGTCGGACAAGGAAATCGATGAGATTAAGCAAAAGATGGAGGAAGGAAAAGCTAAAGGATTCCAAAGGATGAACATGGAACTATATGGTTTGAGGATCGATTTATGTGCCCAATGATCCCGAGCTCGAAGCTAATTCTTCAGAGGCTCATGATTCACCGTACTCGATTCACCCCGCAACACCAAGATGTACCGGATTTGAAGCAAAGTTTCGTGGACAGGTATGAAGAAGGACATTGCCGAGCACGTAGCAGTATGCGATGTTTGCCAACGTAAAGGCAGAACATCGAAGCCAGCAGGTTACTCCAACCTTTGCCGATTCCCGATTGGAAATGGGAGAAACTTGGTATGGATTTCATCACAGATTACCCAGACCCGCTCAGGTTATGATTCTATCCGGTAGTGGTTGATCGTTTGACTAAGGTAGCTCACTTCATTCCCGTGAAGACTACCTATACCAGTGCCAAGTTGGCCAAGATATACATGACCAGGATCGTATGTCCGCATGGAGTTCCGAGGAAAATCGTGTCGATAGAGGAACGCAGTTTACCTCAAAGTTTTGGAAGCAATTGCATGAAACTTTGGGTACGAGGCTGGAATTCAAGACAGCCTTTCATCCACGTATGATGGATGCACCGAGAGAGTCAATCAGATTCGGAGGACATGTTGAGAGCTTGTGTGCTAGACTATGGGTCTAGCTGGGATGATAATTTGCCGTGACGCAGAGTTCTCATACAACAACAGTTATCAATCCAGTTTGAAGATGGCCCTTTCAAGCTCTATACGGAAGGAGGTGCGAACACCATTGTTGTGGGATAGTGTTGGAGATCGATCACTTTTCGTTCCGATCTTATCAAGGATTCGAAGAGAAAGTCAAGCTGATTCGAGACCGCTCAAGATAGCACATCCACGATGTAAGAGTTATGCCGACAAGAAGCGCAAGGAGGTGACTTACGAAGTGGGAGACCGAGCATACCTTCGTGTGTCTCTCACTTCGTGGGATCAAGAGGTTTGGAGTCAAGGAAAGTTAGCACCCGATTCATTGGCCCCTACAAAATCCTCGAACGTCGTGGAGAAGTTGCATACAAGCTGGAATTGCGGAAGGATTGTCCGAGTTCATGATGTCTTCCACGCTTTCTCGCTTGAAGAAGTGCCATGCCGACATGGCCGATGTTCCGTGGAGAGACACAAGGTGCCCTAGAGGCCATACAGCTTGACAGTGATTTGACTTACAAGGAGAAACCCGTCCAGATTCTCGAGACTGCAAGCAGAGTCACCCGCAGCAAGGTCATCAATTTTGCAAGGTGCTGTGGAGTCACCACACCGAGGAAGAAGCCACTGGGAACGCCAAGAAGATCTTCGTCGAGACCATCCGCACCTATTTGTTAGCCAACCCAATCTCGAGGGCGAGATTCATCTTAAGGTGGGTAGGTTTGTAACATCCCAAATTTCCTATTTGGAATGTTTTACAATTATAGATAAGCATCCTATGCATTCTGTTTGAATTTGATTGTCATTTGAAGTTTCAGAGCAAGTTGAGTTTTGAATTTGAATTTCAAACTTTGGCATGTGGGAAACAATTCAAAAACTAAGCCTGATAAATACTTGATCAAAAGTATGAGAGGAGCAAACATGACACTCCAAAAATATCAGAGGAAACAATGCCAAAAGATTTGGAATTCAAATCTGAATTTTATTTGAATTTGAAAAAAATAGATTTTTATGAAGTTTGGATTTTGCCTTTGGAAAAATGTTCAAATGAAAGGGAATATTCCCCTAATCATTTTGGTATATATATACCCTATATAAAATATTTATAGATAAGGTTTTATTTTTGTTTTGTTTTAATTAAAAAATAAAGAAAAAACCCAGGGCGCCAGCCAGCCACCCAGCCCAGCCAGCCCGCCTCACCTCAAATTTCACGGCCAGCCAGCCAGCCGGCCCTAATCGCAGCCAGAGCCAGCCAGCCAGCCCAGCCACCAACCGCGCCCCCCTCGCTGAATCCCCAGGCTTGGCCGACCGACCAACCTCCCTCTCTCTCACCCACTGGGACCCCTCTTCTTCCCCTCGCCACGCCGCTCATGAGATCCACCGGATCCCGGGATCCGGATCCCAACAGCCCCGATGCCCTTCCGGCATCCCGAGGCCCGGCTATAAAGAGCCGAACCCTCCGCACCCCATTCCCTAGCCTCGCGGACCCCTCTCCTCTCCTCCCGAGCTCACTGAGTCCCGAGCTCGCCACCGCCGCCAAAGTCACCGCCGACGCCTCGGTGCACCCGACCTCCCCAACACCACCGAACCTCCCCGACCCGTCGCGTTTTCCCGACGACTCACTGAAGCTCGCGACGCCTTGGACGCCTCGGAGCACTCTCGCCGCCGCCGCCGCCGTCGCCGGAGTCCGGTGAGTCCCCGGCAGCACCCTCCCGTCCGATCGTAGATCGATGGCCTAGATTAGAAGCCCCCGAAGGGGTAGGTTTTAGTTAGAAAACCGGCCGGCCCGATCGGTTTTATTTTAGTTTAGGTTTTATTTTATTAGGCCGGTTCGTTAGTTTAAACCCTAGGCCCGTTTAGACTAAACTACGCCTAGTGCACAGTATAGGCCCATTAGGCCTTTTTCTTTTTATTTTGATTTTCTGTTTAGCCGAATAGTTTCAATTTTCAAAATGTATATCTTTTATTCTGTTTAATATTTTGAGTGATTCTTTTTTGTTGGATTGCAAATTTTATGTAGTTTCTGAAAACATATATTTAGCTATGTTAAAAATAATAAAAATGCTTTAATATTGTTTTGGTCAGAATAGCAAATCTGCTATAACTTTAGTTAGAAAAATTATTTTTGCATGATTCTTTTGTCATCACTTTATTTTGACATTGCCAAACCCTAGAAATTAATTTGGGTATTTTAGGATTAATAAATAATTAATTTTAGACAGAATCCCATTAATCCTAATTAATTGACTAGTTCCTGTTTTCCTAATTAATTAATTAGTAAATTAATTTATTTTTAACTTGTGATTAGTTATTCTAGGTTAGTTTCTGTCACTCCATTAGATGAACTTTTATTTATAATTAATAAAAGTTTTAAATTATTTTTCTTAATAGAAATTGGATTAGGCATAAAATGAGTTTTATAATAGCTATTTAATTAATTCTTTTTGCTCCTAGTTGCTTAGTTAATCCTTTTCTGTTAAGTTAACCTAAAACCATGATTAGGTTATATTAGGAATTTTGTTATATAAAACTATTTTTGTTATTGTTTGGAGTAGGGAAAAACTTGAGTTGGTTTCTTTGAGTTTTTCTTTTGGATTTGGTTTTGATTGTTTTGTTGTGCTATGTTACTATTGTTATCTTGTGTGATCCTCTTGCTTTGTGCTTATTGTGCTATTGTTTGTCTCGGTAGAGTTTCCGGAGTGCGAAGCCTGCTACTACGACTCTTTAGCTTACGAGGATCATCAGCAAGGCAAGTTTTGATCATGTTATTTCTATACCTATGTTTTGTGCATTAGTAGTTGCCACCACCCCACCATTGCATGCAGTAGTGAAATCTTGAAGTCATTAAACTTGAGTAGTATCATGTGGTAGGATGAACCAATCCCTTGTTACCATGACCCCGGACGTAGTAGTTATTTTGCTATGCTCGAGACGGATTTGGGATGAGTGAAATTCATAAGCAAGATGTGAGAGTCAATGATGATGACAACCCATGGACTACAATGATCAAGATGGACTTGAAAATCACTACTGGGTGGAGGACGGTTGACGGGCACCTGGAGCACCCAGTGGTGGCGGGATGCATGGAGAAGCGCCATGACATCCATGCGAAAGCTTCACCCAGCCACGAAGAGAAGGATGGATGCCCCATGACCGAAGCTTACTGCAGCCGCAAGCCATTATGGGCTCTGGCTGGGTTGACCCTAGTAGTGACGCTGGCTGGACGGTACTACGAGAAGTAGACGAACGGTAGGGTTGGATGGGTACCGGCAGTGGCGTAAGAACTCTTTGGAAGACCTGTTTATTCGTCCCCGCCTTCAAACACCATGAAGTGCGAAGACTTTAAAGGAGGGAATGATTCTTGCGGGAAAGTCATAACCTCTGCAGAGTGTTATAACCTAATCGATTAGCCGTGTCCCGATTCACGGACATTTGAGCCTCTGACCTTGGAAGTATTCGGATATCTCAACACTTAAAACTAATGAATTAATTTGAGGGTTTATGACTTAATAATAATTTGGGAACGAGATATTGGTTGGCGGAACCATCTCAATAACTACCAACAATTTGTAGTAATTTGCAAATAAGTCCACTTGTAGTAGGATAAAATTGGCTTTTCGCAAAATGATGAAACTTAGAGCTCCACAGCCAAAATGCATATAGTGTTAGTAACTTTATTATTGTTATTCTTCTTGACTTGCCAGCTTATTCCAAAAGCTGACCTACATGGCTGCAACGTATTATGTTGCGTAGATATATTCGATCAGAGTGAGGCTACGCCCACGCTTGGCGATTGCCCTTTGGAGTCGGATGGACTCGCTTATCTTCGACGCTCCGCAGCATTTTAGTTTATTTCTCATGAGTTGGCCTTGAGCCAATTTATTCCCTTGTAATAAAGACTCTATATGAGAATCGATTAATGATATTCAGGTGTGATTGAACTTTGATTACTTTATCGATGTACTTGTGAGTACCAAAGATGATCTTGGGATGGTATGCATACGTAGATTTGACCGGTTTTGGGTCAGGTCGCTCTGATGGGCCATGAGGGAGAAGAGGAGGGCCGGCAGGGCAGGCCGCGCCCTCCCCCTAGTCCGAATAGGACAGGAGAGGGGGCGGCGCCTCTTCCTCTTTCCCTCCCCTTTCCTTCTCCAACAAGGCAGAGGGGAGTCCTACTCCCGTGGGAGTAGGACTCTCCAGCGCACTTTGGGGCCGGCCGCACTCCCCCTCCTCCTTTATATACGGGGCAGGGAGCACCCCAGACACACAAGTTGATCTACGGATCGCCTTAGCCGTGTGCGGTGCCCCCTCCACCATATTCCACCTCGGTCATATCGTCATGAGTTTAGGCGAAGCCCTGCGCCGTAGAGCATCATCATCGCCACCACGCCGTCAGGTCGACGGAACTCATCCCCGACGCTTTGCTGAATTGGAGCCCGGGATCGCCATCGAGCTGAACGTGTGAACTCGGAGGTGCCGACGCTCGTACTTGGATCGGTCGGATCGTGAAGACGATGACTACATCAACCGCGTTGTCATAACGCTTCGCCACGGTCTACGAGGGTATGTGGACAATACTCTCCCTCTCGTTGCTATGCCATCACCATGATCTTGCGTGTGCGTAGGAAATTTTTGAAATTACTACGCTCCCCAACAAAGGCATCCGAGCCTGGTTTTATGCGTTGATGTTATATGCACGAGTAGAACACAAGTGAGTTGTTGGCGATATAAGTCATACTGCTTACCAGCATGTCATACTTTGGTTCGGCGGCATTGTGAGATGAAGCGCCCGGACCGACATTACGCCAGACGCTTACGCGAGACTGGTTTCACCGCCATGCAGCACTCGCTGCTTAAAGGTGACCGGCGGGTGTCTGTCTCTCTCACTTTAGTTGAACTGAAAGTGGCTACGCCCGTCCTTGCGAAGGTAAAAACAGCACCAACTTGACAAACTATCGCTGTGATTTTGATGCGAGGTAAGAACGGTTCTTGCTCAGCCCGTAGCAGCCACGTAAAACTTGGAACAACAAAGTAGAGGATGTCTAACTTGTTTTTGCAGGGCATGTTGTGATGTGATATGGTCAAGACGTGATGCTATATTTTATTGTATGAGATGATCATGTTTTGTAACCGAAGTTATCGGCAATCGGCAGGAGCCATATGGTTGTCGCTTATTGTATGAAATGCAACGCCATGTAATTGCTTTACTTTATCACTAAGCGGTAGCGATAGTCGTAGAAGCAATAGTTGGCGAGACGACCACGATGCTACGATGGAGATCAAGGTGTCGCGCCGGTGACGATGGTGATCACGACGGTGCTTCGGAGATGGAGATCACTAGCACAAGATGATGATGGCCATATCATATCACTTATATTGATTGCATGTGATGTTTATCCTTTATGCATCTTATCTTGCTTTGATTGACGGTAGCATTTTAAGATGATCTCTCACTAAAATTATCAAGACGTGTTCTCCTGAGTATGCACCGCTGCCAAAGTTCGTCGTGCCTGCACACCACGTGATGATCGGGTGTGATAAGCTCTACGTCCATCTACAACGGGTGCAAGCCAGTTTTGCACACGCAGAATACTCAGGTTAAACTTGACGAGCCTAGCATATGCAGATATGGCCTCGGAACACGGAGAACGAAAGGTCGAGCGTGAATCATATAGTAGATATGATCAACATAGTGATGTTCACCATTGAAAACTACTCCATCTCATGTGATGATCGGTTATGGTTTAGTTGATTTGGATCACGTGATCACTTAGATGACTAGAGAGATGTCTGTCTAAGTGGGAGTTCTTGAGTAATATGATTAATTAAACTTAAATTTATCATGAACTTAGTAACTGATAGTATTTTGATTATCTATGTTTGTAGATAGATGGCTCGTGCTGTTGTTCCGTTGAATTTTAATGCGTTCCTTGAGAAAGCAAAGTTGAAAGATGATGGTAGCAATTACACGGATTGGGTCCGAATTTGAGGATTATCCTCATTGCTGCACGAAGAATTACGCCCCGAAGCACCGCTGGGTGCCAGGCCTGCTGAGGAGCAATGCCGGTTGTGAACGTCTGGCGAGCAAAGCTGATGACTACTCTATAGTTCAAGGTGCCATGCTTTACGGCTTAGAACCGGTCTTCAACGACGTTTTGAACGCCATGGAGCATATGAGATGTTCCAAGAGTTGAAGTTAATATTTCAAGCAAATGCCCGGATTGAGAGATATGAAGTCTCCAATAAGTTCTATAGTTGCAAGATGGAGGAGAATAGTTCTGTCGCTGAGCATATACTCAAAATGTCCGGGTATAATAATCACTTGATTCAACTGGGAGTTAATCTTCAGATGATAGTGTCATTGACAGAATTCTCCAATCACTGCCACCAAGCTACAAGAGCTTCGTGATGAACTATAATATGCAAGGGATGAACAAAACAATTCCCGAGCTCTTCGCAATGCTAAAAGCTGCGGAGGTAGAAATCAAGAAGGAGCATCAAGTGTTGATGGTTTACAAGACCACTAGTTTCAAGAAAAAGGGCAAAGGAAAGAAGAAGGGGAACTTCAAAAAGAACAGCAAGCAAGTTGCTGCTCAAGATAAGAAACCCAAGTCTGGACCTAAGCCTGAAACTGAGTGTTTCTACTGCAAGCAAACTGGTCACTGGAAGCGGAACTGCCCCAAGTATTTGGCGGATAAGAAGGATGGCAAGGTGAACAAAGGTATATGTGATATACATGTTATTGATGTGTACCTTACTAGAGCTCGTAGTAGCACCTGGGTATTTGATACTGGTTCTGTTGCTAATATTTGCAACTCAAAACAGGGACTACGGAATAAGCGAGCACTGGCCAAGGACAAGGTGACGATGCGCGTGGGAAACGGTTCCAAAGTCGATGTGATCGCGGTCGGCACGCTACCTCTACATCTACCTTCGAGATTAGTTTTAGACCTAAATAATTGTTATTTGGTGCCAGCGTTGAGCATGAACATTATATCTGGATCTTGTTTGATGCGAGACGATTATTCATTTAAATCAGAGAATAATGGTTGTTCTATTTATATGAGTAATACCTTTTATGGTCATGCACCCTTGAAGAGTGGTCTATTTTTATTAAATCTCGATAGTAGTGATACACATATTCATAATGTCGAAGCGAAAAGATGCAGAGTTAATAATGATAGTGCAACTTATTTGTGGCACTGCCGTTTAGGTCATATCGGTGTAAAGCGCATGAAGAAACTCCATACTGATGGACTTTTGGAACCACTCGATTATGAATCACTTGGTACTTGCGAACCGTGCCTCATAGGCAAGATGACTAAAACACCGTTCTCCGGTTCTATGGAGAGAGCAACATTGTTGGAAATCATACATACAGATGTATGTGGTTCGATGAATGTTGAAGCTCGTGGCGGATATCGTTATTTTCTCACCTTCACAGATGATTTAAGCAGATATGGGTATATCTTCTTAATGAAACATAAATCTGAAACAATTGAAAAGTTCAAAGAATTTCAGAGTGAAGTTGAAAATCATCGTAACAAGAAAACAAAATTTCTACGATCTGATCGTGGAGGAGAATATTTGAGTTACGAGTTTGGTCTACATTTGAAACAATGCGGAATAGTTTCGCAACTAACGCCACCTGGAACACCACAGCGTAATGGTGTGTCCGAACGTCGTAATCGTACTTTACTAGATATGGTACGGTCTATGATGTCTCTTACCGATTTACCGCTATCGTTTTGGGGTTATGCTTTAGAGACGGCCGCATTCACGCTAAATAGGACACCATCAAAACCGCTGAGACGACTCCTTATGAACTATGGTTTGGCAAGAAACCAAAGTTGTCGCTTCGAAAGTTTGGGGCAGTGATGCTTATATGAAAAACTTCAACCTGATAAGCTTGAACCCAAATCGGAAAATGTGTCTTCATAGGATACCCAAAGGAGACAGTTGGGTACACCTTCTATCACAGATCCAAGGCAAGACATTCGTTGTTAAGAATGGATCCTTTCTAGAGAAGGAGTTTCTCTCGAAGGAAGTGAGTGGGAGAAAAGTAGAACTTGATGAGGTAACAGTACCAGCTCCCTTATTGGAAAATGGTTCATCACAGAAATCGGTTCCGTGACACCTACACCAATTAGTGAGGAAGTTAATGATGATGATCATGAAACTTTAGATCAAGTTTCTACTGAACTCACGAGGTCAACTAGAGTAAGATCCGCACTGAGTGGTATGGTAATCCTATTCGGAAGTCATGTTACTTGACCATGGTGAACCTACAAACTATGAAGAAGCGATGGTGAGCCCAGATTCGCAAAATGGCTGGAAGCCATGAAATCTGAGATGGGATCCATGTATGAGAACAAAGTATGGACTTTGGTTGACTTGCCCGATGATCGGCAAGCCATTGAGAATAAATGGATCTTTAAGAAGAAGACCGACGCTGATGGTAATGTAACTGTTTATAAAGCTCGACTTGTTGCGAAAGGTTTTCGACAAGTTCAAGGGGTTGACTACGATGAGACTTTCTCACCAGTGGCGATGCTTAAGTCTGTCCGAATCATGTTAGCAATTGCTGCATTTTATGATTATGAAATTTGGCAAATGGATGTCAAAACTGCATTCTTGAATGGATTTCTAGAAGAAGAGTTGTATATGATGCAACCAGAAGGTTTTGTTGATCCAAAAGGTGCTAACAAAGTGTGCAAGCTCCAATGATCAATTTATGGTCAGTGCAAGCCTCTCGAGTTGGAATAAACGCTTTGATAGTGTGATCAAAGCATATGGTTTTATATGACTTTTGGAGAAGCCTGTATTTACAAGAAAGTGAGTGGGAGCTCAGAGCATTTCTGATATTATATGTGGACGGCATATTATTAATTGGAAATGATATAGAATTTCTGGATAGCATAAAAGGATACTTGAATAAAAGTTTTCAATGAAAGACCTCGTGAAGCTGCTTACATATTGGGCATCAAGATCTATAGAGATAGATCAAGATGCTTAATTGACTTTCACAAAGCACATACCTTGATAAAGTTTTGAAAAGTTCAAAATGGATCAGCAAAGAAAGGTTTTTACCCGTGTTACAAGGTGTAAAATTGAGTCGACTCAATGCCCGACCACAGCAGAAGATAGAGAGAAAATGAAAGATGTTCCTATGCTTCAGCCATAGGCTCTATCATGTATGCAATATTGTGTACCAGACCGACGTATGCTTAGCAATAAGCTTGGCAGGAAGGTACCAAAGTAATCCAGAGTGGATCATCGACAGCGGTCAAGAACATCCTGAAATACCGAAAAGGACTAAGGATATGTTTCTCATATATGGAGGTGACAAAGAGCTAGTCGTAAATGGTTACGCCGATGTAAGGTTTGACACCGATCCGGACGATTCTAAATCGCAAGCCGGATACGTGTTTCTATTAAACGGTGGAGCTGTCGGTTGGTGCAGTTCTAAACAAAGCGCCGTGGCGGATCTACATGTGAAGCGGAGTACATAGCTGCTTCGGAAGCAGCAAATGAAGGAGTCTGGATGAAAGAGTTCATTTCCGATCTAGGTGTCATACCTAGTGCATCGGGACCAATGAAGATCTTCTCGTGACAATATCGGTGCAATTGCCTTGGCAAAGGAATCTAGATTTCACAAGAGGACCAAGCATATCAAGAGACGCTTCAATTCCATTCGGGACCAAGTCCGTGGGAGACATAGAGATTTGCAAGATACATACGGATCTGAATGTTGCAGACCCGCTGACTAAGCCTCTTCCACGAGCAAAACATGATCAGCACCAAGACTCCATGGGTGTTAGAATCATTACTATGTAATCTAGATTATTGACTCTAGTGCAAGTGGGAGATCAAGGAAATATGCCCTAGAGGCAATAATAAAGTTATTATTTATTTCCTCATATCATGATAAATGTTTATTATTCATGCTAGAATTGTATTAACCGGAAACATGATACATGTGTGAATACATAGACAAACATATAGTCACTAGTATGCCTCTACTTGACTAGCTCATTAATCAAAGATGGTTATGTTTCCTAACCATAGACATGTGTTGTTATTTGATTAATGGGATCACATCATTAGGAGAATGATGTGATTGACATGACCCATTCCGTTAGCATAGCACTTGATCGCTTAGTATATTGCTATTGCTTTCTTCATGACTTATACATGTTCCGTAACTATGAGATTATGCAACTCCGCTTACCGGAGGAACACTTTGGTGCTACCAAACGTCACAACGTAATCGGGTGATTATAAAGGAGTACTACAGGTGTCTCCAAAGGTACATGTTGGGTTGGCGGTTTCGAGATTAGGTTTTGTCCTCCGATTGTCGGAGAGGTATCTCGGCCTTCTCGGTAATACACATCACATAAGCCTTGCAAGCATTGCAATTAATAAGTTAGTTGTAGATGATGTATTACGGAACGAGTAAAGAGACTTGCCGTAACGAGATTGAACTAGGTATTGATACCGACGATCAATCTCGGCAAGTAACATACCGATGACAAAGGGAACAACGATGTCGTTATGCGGTTTGACCGATAAAGATCTTCGAGAATATGTAGGAACCAATATGGGCATCCAGGTTCCGCTATTGGTTATTGACCGAGAATAGTTCTAGGTCATGTCTACATAGTTCTCGAACCCGTAGGGTCCGAACGCTTAACGCTACGATGACAGTTTTATTATGAGTTTATAAGTTTTGATGTACCGAAGTTTGTTCGAGTCCCGGATGTGATCACGGACATGACGAGGAGTCTCAAATGGTCGAGACATAAAGATTGATATATTGAAGCCTATATTTGGATATCGGAATGGTTCCGGTGAAATCGGATTTTACCGAACACCGGGGTTACCGGAACCTCCCGGGGATAATGGGCCTTAGTGGGCCATGAGGGAGAAGAGGAGGGCGGCCAGGGCAGGCCGCGCCCCTCCCCTAGTCTGAATAGGACAGGAGAGGGGGCGCCGCCTCTTCCTCTTCCCTCCCCCTTTCCTTCTCCAACAAGGCAGAGGGGAGTCCTACTCCCGTGGGAGTAGGACTCTCCAGCGCACTTTGGGGCCGCCGCACCTCCCTCCCTCATTTATATACGGGGCAGGGAGCACCCCAGACACACAAGTTGGTCTACGGATCGCTCCTTAGCCGCAGCGGTGCCCCCTCCACCATATTCCACCTCGGTCATATCGTCATGAGTTTAGGCGAAGCCCTGCGCCGTAGAGCATCATCATCGCCACCACGCCGTCGTCTCGACGGAACTCATCCCCGACGCTTTGCTGGATCGGAGCCCGGATCGCCATCGAGCTGAACGTGTGCTGAATTCGAGGTGCCGACGCTCGGTACTTGGATCGGTCGGATCGTGAAGACGTACGACTAGATCAACCGCGTTGTCATAACGCTTCCGCTTACGGTCTACGAGGGTACGTGGACAATACTCTCCCCTCTCGTTGCTATGCGATCACCATGATCCTGCGTGTGCGTAGGAAATTTTTTGAAATTAGTACGTTCCCCAACACCATGGTGGTAACCCAACCTATGTGATCGGAGATCCCGTGAAGTAGGACCTGGGAAAATAAGCTAGTGGCTAAATGAGGAGAGTATTTTGACTAACCCACTCCGTTGGAGATGCACAACTCTCGGTAACTATATGGCAGGTTGACTTTTTTCTTAATGTGTTCCAAGGCTTATAAAAGCAAGATGCTATCCTACATAGTGATCTTTGGAGGAACACACCTATATGAGACTAACTACTGGTCATAGTCTATGAGATTAGGATGATCTCTAGTAAGTTCATCAACATGCCAGGAGTGACCAATATGCTCCACCCGAGGGGTCAGCCTTCGGCAGTCTAGTACTGGTAAGACACTTGGTGAAACTCCTTCACGCCAAATTGACAATTCAAGGCCTAGTCCATTGTTCAGTTGTGAAGGAGTGTAGCTATTTGTTCTAGGTGGATGTTCAACCTTACCGGGTCTTCACTGAAAATACTGGTATATCAAAATAGAGTTTGGAACAGAGGACAACACCATGGGCCTTCGGGGGGATTGCTGAATATTAGTTCGGCTAATGGCCCATTTAACAATTTCAGGAAAATCTCTAAGGGCCCATGCTGTCAAAGGAGTGGTGGGAAATTTAGTCCCACATGGCTAGTTGAGAGAGATGTACACCAACTTATAAGGTGAGCTCTTCCCCCACTAGTATGAGTCGGTGTGAAGAAAGGAGAGGTGTTCCACACGCGCGCGCCGCGGGTTACGAGAATGAGCCGAGCCGATGCAATGTTTTGCCGGTCAAAATTGGAGAGTCCATTACAGACACAAAATGAATATGAGACGTCATATTCATTGCGGAAATGAAAACGTCCATAATAAATACGCTTAATTGTGGAGATGAAAATGACTGTAATTAAACGTGTTTTTATGGAGATGAAACGTCTGTAATTAAATGGTTTTCTTCCTGGACTATTCTCCTACCTGACTGGCTATATATATGAGGCATCATAACTCAGCCAAACACACAACGCCTTCACCCCACTGCTCCCTGGTCGTTTCTTTCACTGTTGCTGTCCTTGGTGATCCCATCCCGTCTACCGCGTACATGGCTGATGGGAGAGCATGCCTCCAAAACCCTGCTTCTTTAGATCTTGTACGGGAGAGAGGCGATTAGGTTTTTGGGGAGCGTCTCCTACGCGACTGCTCGCCTCTGTTCGACTACTTCCTCTACATCGACTACTTCTGCGTCACCTTCGTCTTCACCATAAGCACTGACGTTGATCGTGCGGCTGCCGAGAAGGCCGTTGCTGACAAGAGGATTAGCACCGACGAGGCCGACGCCTCCGCTGCTGCTACGGCCGACTGGCCTACTGGAGGGTATAACACATTTACCCCGCTCCTGTTTACTTTCATGTGTGCAGTACTAGTGCTTTGCGTAGATGTTTTTACTATCTGCCTACTACGTGTGTACATCATCAAAATTCAATATGTCATTAGCACTGCCTATGTCATCTTCATGATTTATTATTGGATTAAATTAATCAAACAATTGCTTAATTTCTCAACAATTAAATGGTCCTCAAAGATTTAGGACCAGGTGGGTTCAGAGATAGAAAGGGAATAGAGGAAGAAAGGCGTTGCCCCAACATCGCCCAGGTGGAGCAGGCAGTGGAGGGACCAGATCATTTCTTGAGGCTGCACCTTCCCGGTGCAGGGTAAATTTTGGTCCGGTGTCCGGGGGGCGGGTTCTCTTGGCAGCAGATCCTATCTGCTTGCTCCACCCTTGTAGACGACCCACATCAGTGTAGCGCCCGATCTGCTTGCTCCACCCTTGTAGCAGACCGTCGGGGCCTGCGGCGGGACAGCCATGTGTTGTCCTGCCGGCGGCATGGCGCAGAGGTTTGCAATGGGTGCGGCGGCATGGTGCGTCAGGTGCTGGTTGCGGCCTTGCGGGCCTGATGTAGGCCCAAGTGGGCCGGGGCCGGGCCACGCGTCGGCGTGAGTGCTTCAGTGTTTGTGGTGGCTGAGGAGCTTTGGACTCCCCTCGTGCTTTTGCGGCTCTAGCGACCATAGTTTTCTTCTACCGCATCGCGTGCTTCTGGCTCGCTCTTTGGCAGTGACTTGGCCCCTTTCCCGGGGCTCCGGTAGGTGGAGGGGCTTTGGGCTCTAGGCGAAAGCATTGATTTCGATGGGGATCAAAATTCACAAATAAACAACCCTTTGTGCTTATTTTATACTACCTCCGTCCGGGTTTACTAGTCCCTCTGGTAGTTTGGGTCAAAGTTTGACCGTATATTTGACTAACAAAATGTTAATACATGTCATAAAAAAATATATTCTTGGACTCGTATTTCAACGTTATTTCCAATGATATCAATTTTGCTATATATAACTTGTATTTTGTTAGTTAAAATCATGGTCAAAATATGACTCAGAATACGAGGGGGACTAATAAACCAGGACGGAGGTAGTACTCCCTCGGTCCCTTCCATTGGTATATAGATACATCCGTATCTAGACAAATAAAAGACAAGCTTTTTGGGACGGAGTTAGTAGGATTTAGTGAAGGATTTGTTAAGTCATTGGGGTCAGGTAACCTGGTCCCATATGGGCAGCTTCGTCCCTGTTTTCCCACGCAAAAAGAAAAAAAGGGTTTGTCCCTGTTTCATGGTGTGTTTAATTTGTACTGGCCTGGATTATCTAGGGCGCATCATTATCTTTGATTTGCTGAAGTTGAGAGAATAAGTGGCTAGAGCTCATCTTCAAGCTTATTTGCTGCCAACATGCCACAAGTCATAGCATCCCTCGTAATCTCTTGCATTTTTAGTGCTATAAACATTAACTTGATGTCACATCAACATCACGAATAACACCATCGGCCTCCTGCAATGCACATGAAGATACACCTGCAGTTTGTTGTAAGTCTTAGAGTATAAGTCTATTCGTATTGTAATCTATCTCTATTAGTCTAGTCTTGAAGTCCAAGCTTTGTAATCTATATAAACAGTCCTTGAGGCCCCGATCAATAAAACAATTACTTCTCCAATATCTCAATCTATCATGGTATCCGACGCCTAGGTTTTCCGCACCTGGTATGGCTCTGCCACCTGCGCCGCCGCCCCGGCCGATTCAGCCCCTCTTCTCCATGGCCGAGTTCCGCCACCGGTGCCCCACCCCTACCTCCTCCTCTACAACTACTCAAACACCTCCCCTCCAAACCCTATGTTCTCCCTAGCCGACACCATTGCCGACGCCTCCCTTCATACCAATCTCATTAGACCTCGCATCCACAACTACTACCATTGGCGCCACCTCTTTATCATCCATCTCAAGCGCCGCGCTCACGCCACCATATTGATCCCTCCTACCCGCCACAGCCCGCTGATCCTCGCTGGGTGAAAGATGATCTCGCCATCATCCAAAGGATTTACACACGATCTCCACGGAGCTTTTAAATCTGGTGTCCGACGATGATGCCACCGCCACGATCTCGGGCTTCCTTCAACAGCTGTTTCAGACAACTCCGACGCGAATCAACGCGCCAACACCGAAGCCACGCACAACCATGCAGGAGATGTCCCAGCTCCATCTTCTCGCCAACGAATCAAGGCTATTGGCGATGAACTCCGTGAACTTGGTGATCACGCCGAGGATCACACTCTCATTAACGCCTCCTCCAAGGTCTCGCGATCAATTCGAGAAGCAGCAGTCCTTCATCCCGTGCTCAAGCCGCACCCACCTTCAAGGAAGTCCGCCGATCCTCCAGAAGAAGAGAAGAACCAGGCTCGCAAAGCGCAACGGGCGCCGCAGTGTTTCATGCTGCCGCGCCCTCTTCTGCAGCTCCCACGCCTGGGCTGCCGCGGCAACCGACCGCCCCTCCAACTCCTGCTGTGGCTGCTGCGGCCTCAACACCACCACCAGGCTGGCGCCCGAGTCCCAACTACAAGGGCAAGAATCCCGCCTACCGGCCTCCTGATCTCGTCCCGCCGGACCTGCACCAGCCTCGTCATCCACCGCCTCAAGCCACCAGCTCCGTCGCCATGGCCTCCTCAAGATGATCCTTGGACTGGCCTCGCCCGTGCTTGGTCGATGCCATGGTCGGACCCTCGCCGTATGGTGCTCCTCCTGCGACACGGGCACGTGGAGCCCGGTCTTCGCCCAGCCACAGGCTCTCCAGACTCCTTGACCCAGCCGCCGGCGGATGTCTACACCGCCACTCCTAGTCCGCCTACCAGCACGCCAGGACCATCGTCGCCCTATAACACCATGCTGGCCTTCTACGGCAACATGCAGGCCCCAATCGCATACTACCCATCCGCTATCCCCTACGTCAACATGCAAGTTCCTGGCCCCTCTGCTCCTCCCCAACAGCCGGCTTGGGACCAAGCCGCCTTCATCAACGCCATGAACAATTTTGTCCTCAACGACGCAGGTACGGATTGATTTTCGATTCGTGCATCAATGCACATGTCTTCAAATATGAATTTATTGTCGACTTGTTTTCCTTCTGCCTTTTCCACTATCACCATTGGCGATGGCTCCACCATCCCTGTTTCATGCACCGTCACTCTTACATCCCTTCCTCTCATGCCAATTTTCTTCTACGCAATATTCTTGTGGTTCCTTCCATCATCAAAATCTTATCTCTGTTAGACAATTTTGCATTGACAACAAAGTTATCCCGGACTTTGACCCTTTTGGTTTGTCTGTGAAGGATCCGACAACGGGGCAGTCCTCGCCGTACAATAGCACGGGCGATCTTTATCCTCTTCATGGCGTGCCCACATCCACCTCTCGTGCCATGCTCGCCTCTGTTGATCTATGGTATCGCTGCCTCGGTCACCCCAAGTAAAAACACTTTGACGCCTTTACTCCAAGAATTTTGTATCCCTAGTTCTAGCAGTCCTCATAATCCCTCTCTCGTAATGCATGTCAATGTGGCAAACATGTTAGATTACCTTTTGGAACCTCTACTACCATTAGTACTTTTCCTTTGAGTTACTTCACTGTGATTTATGGACCTCTCAGGTCCCTAGTGTTTCTGGTTATAAATATTATCTTGTGATCTTGGATGATTATTCTCACTATACTTGGACCTTTCCTCTTCGCGCTAAATCTGAAGTACCTGCAATCTTTCTCAACTTTCGACAATATGTAATCACACACTTTGGCTTGCCAATTCGATTTATTCAATGTGATAACAGTCGTGAATTTGATAACACCCAAAACCGCACCTTCTTTCTCTCTCAAGGCATCCTTGTTCGTTTTTCATGCCCTTATACATCTTCTCAAAATGGCAAAGCTGAACGCTGTCTTCGCTCTATTAATGATGTTCTTCGCACATTGCTTTTACAAGCTTCTCTTCCTTCCCGTTTTTGGGTTGAAGCCCTTCGCACTACCACACTACTTCTTAATATTGGACCAACTAAAACTTGCCCTCTTTATTCGCCTTTCCAATCTCTTTTTCTCTCCCACCCTGACTATTCTTTTCTGCGTGTTTTTGGATGTCTATGCTTTCCCAACATCGCCTCTACCGCCTCCAACAAATTAGAACCACGCTCACTACCTTGCATTCACCTTGGTCTTTCTGATGATCACAAAGGATATCGTTGTTTCGATCCATCTTCTGGTCGTATCATTCTCTCTCGTCATGTCACATTCGATGAAAATACTTTTCCTTTTTCTATCACTACAACCACAAAACCAATTCCACCACAATCCGCCACCACCAAAACCCCTTCCCTAGTTCGTCCTTCGGTCATCTCTGCTGCCATGGAATCTTGTTCCGTCTCTCCGCCAGAATCGCCCACCGTCAGCCACCCTCCTACCCCGTCCCCCACCTCTACGGCAACTGCATCCTCTACCCCAGCCGTCTTTCCCTCACCACATCCTACCACGGCAACCACCTCGACACCCACTACCTCTGATTCTTCTTCCTCACCATCTTCTTCAACCGAAACCCATCGCCACCCAATGCCGTTTTATACCACCGCCACAAATGATCATGTCATGTGCACCCGTGGAAAACGAGGATTTCTTCTCCCACCAAACGCCTCAATCTTACCGCCACCCCAACCATCTCTCCTATTCCAACCAGTTATAAGCGAGCTCTTCTTGACCCTCTCTGGCTTTCCGCTATGCGTGATGAATTTGAAGCTCTTCAGCAAAATAATACATGGACTCTTGTTCCCAAACCTTGTGTTAACATTGTTTCTGGCAAATGGGTTTTTCGTCATAAATTTCATTCCGATGGCACTCTCGCTCGTTACAAAGCTCGTTGGGTGTGTCGTGGTTTCTCCCAGCAGCATGGTATTGACTTTGATGAGACTTTTTCTCCTGTTGTTAAACCAAGCACTATTCGTGTTGTTCTTAGTCTTGTTGTTTCCTCTTCTTGGCCTATTCATCAACTTGATGTTAAAAATGCTTTTCTTCATGGCACTCTCAATGAAACTGTTTATTGTCAGCAACCCTCTGGTTTTGAGAATCCCTCCTCTCCAAATTTTGTTTGTCTCCTCCATAAATCTCTTTATGGCCTTAAACAAGCTCCTTGTGTATGGTTTCAATGCTTTGCTACTTTTATTCAAATCATAGGCTTTATTCCCTCCAAATCCGATTCTTCTCTCTTTGTTTATCAGTCTCCTACTCACACTGCCTGCCTCTTTCTTTATGTTGATGATATCATTCTCACGGCTAGTTCTGATTCTTTTCTTCAACATACCATCTCTTCTCTCAATCGGGAGTTTTCCATGACAGATCTTGGTCCTCTTCATCATTTTCTAGGTATTCATGTTTCTCGCACAACATCTTCCCTCTTTCTTTCTCAACGATCATACATTTTGGACTTGCTTTCTCGTTCTGGTATGTCTGATTGTCAACCCACTCGTACTCCAGCCGACGTTGGTGCTAAACTGTCGGCTGATGGTGATCCTATTTCTGATCCTACTTTATATCGTAGCATCACTGGCGCTTTCAAGATGCCACTCTTACTCGTCCCTGAAATCTCCTATTCTGTTCAGCAAGCCTGTATCTTTATGCATGATCCTCGTGCTCCTCATCTGGCTCATGTCAGACGCATTCTCCGCTATTTAAAAGGCACTCTTGATCACGGTCTCCTTATTAATTCTTCTTCACCTACAAGCTTGACAGTTTATTCTGATGCAGACTGGGCAGGTTGTCCAGATACTCGACGATCTACATCCGGATTTTGCGTTTATTTGGGTGATAATCTTGTTTCTTGGTGTTCTAAAAGGCAGGTAACAGTTTCCAGGTCTTCTGCTGAGGCTGAGTATAGGCGGTTGCTCACGCTGTGGCCGAGGCGGTGTGGCTACGGCAGCTTCTCGTTGAACTTCATCGTCCGCTCCCACGTGCTACCATTGTTTACTGTGATAACATCTCTGCAGTATACATGGCTTCCAATCCAGTTCAACATCGTCGCACAAAGCACATTGAGATTGACATTCACTTTGTTCGTGAAAAGGTGGCTCTTGGCGAGGTTCGCGTTCTTCATGTTCCTACAAGTGCCCAATTTGCTGACATTTTTACCAAAGGACTTCCTACTGCATCGTTCACCGACATACGCTCCAGTCTCAACATTGTTTCACCTGACGTTGAGACTGCGGGGGGATCTTAGAGTATAAAGTCTATTCGTATTGTAATCTATCTCTATTAGTCTAGTCTTGGAGCCCAAGCTTTGTAATCTATATAAACAGCCCTTGAGGCCCCAATCAATACAACAATTACTTCTCCAATATCTCAATCTATCACTGGGCATACTTCCGCAACTTTTTTTTCTTATTTGGTGGGTGATGGACGGGGAAACCCAAACCATGGTTGTAACTAGAGAAAGAGGAAACGAAATAAAGACAATTGTTAAAAGCAGGGCAACGTGATGGCTAACTTAGATCATACAATTTAAACCAAGCTAGCAAATATGATTACTCACGGAGATGTATAACCTCTCCAAACAAGGGAAGCACTTGAGAAAGTCGAGAACTGCATCCAAATCAGGGCCAACAAGGTCAAGAGCCAAAACCTTCACGTTGTGCAGTATGGTTGTCAAGCTATTGGCAATCATTTTCTACAAAAAGGACATAAAATATATATGAGGAAATATGACAAATAAATAAACTAATCCCGTACCAATAATAGTAGCCTGCATATATAGGAAACATGTGGGATCGATAATCAAGGCTGCATCTAGCTAGAAAACCGTCGTTGCAACTCGAGATGGTAAAATGCTGGGGCTCGGTGAACCTAGTATTTCCAATCTGGGAGCCCTGATTACTCGGATGTTCACCGGACTGTACTTTGGACCGTACTTTGGATTGAGTGACAGCAATCTCTCCAGGCAAGGCGCGTCCTCGATTACCAGCTCGTGGAGGACAGATTCTTTGTCCCGTGGAGTATAGGAGCCGATGCTCTTGAGACTCCGGGAGCTGATGCGCATGCACGCAACGCCCACATTCTCCTCCAGCAAGAGGCTCTCCAACGCAGGGCCGCCGGCAAGCATGACGCCGAGAGTCTCCTCCGTCAGGACGACAATGTGCAAGGTGAGCTGCCGGAGGAGAGGGAAATCCACGGCCAGGTCGGGCGGCAGCAGGCAGCGGCCAAACATGGCCACTCGGAGCGCGGGCGCAAGGCGGAATACGGACGGCGGCAGCGTTGTGCAGCTGTCCCCAAAGCCGTAAGCTAGCTCTTCTAGCTCCTGGAGACCGGCGAGGTCCCGGGAGCAGAGCCAGCTGTTGACCTTGCCATCACCGGCGCCCTCGTCGATCGTGTCGACCTTGTCATAGGCGCGGTGGTAGTCGTAGTCGTAGTAGAGTGGGCGCATGCCGGTGAGCGAGAATTTTTCTTTCGAAAAGGAGGTTATCCCCCGGTCTCTGCATCGGAAAGATGCATGCGGCCACTTTACTAGAACAACTCCAAAAAAGTCTGGTCTGCAAAGTACAGCTCACAAAAGGAGCAAAAGTACAAAGTAAATAACTCAAAGACACAACCGACTGGGCGAAAGGGCACTAAGGACATATCATATTATGCGACCGCCTTTCAAACCGGTTAAAAATAGCCCGTGCTGCACCCAGTAGCCAGCTGCTCCCTGGAGACCGTAGGAGTGAGTAACGACCACGTACGGATCCATGCCGTAGCCCTGAAGATAACCTGCAAGAAGTTGATCATAGGTAGTCTATTAAAAATCATATCATTCCTATAGTTCCATATAGCCCAGAGAAGTGCGCATATTCCAATCCGAATACTAGACGCAATATGAGTAGTCACTCCATTTAGCCACGTCCCTAACAACGCTTCAATGCTATCTGGAGGGGTAATGTTAAAGGTTATATGAACAGACCGCCAAAGTAACTTCACGAGAGGGCAATCAAGAAATAAGTGTTGGATTGTTTCATCATGAACACAAAAACAACAGCATGAACTGCCTACCCATGTCCGCTTTAATAAGTTATCTTTGATAAGAATCATCTGCTTGTGTACAAACCACATAAAGATCTTAATGCGCAGGGGAACTTTAACTCTCAAAATGTGGATAGATCATGGGATTGGGCCAGAATTTATGAGATCTAAGTACATCGATTTAACCGTAAAAACTCCATTACTCATTAGCTTCCAGTTCAAAGTATCTCCCTGATCTAAGAGTTGAACATCCATCAACCTCCTTACTAAGTGTAACCAGGAGTTCCATCGTTCCCCTACTAGAGACCTCCTGAACTGATATTCAAAGGTACTGTGTAATCCTCCTTACATTGAGCAATATGATACAGGGAAGGATATTGGAGAGCGAGCGGTGTATCGCCTAACCATGTATCCTCCCAAAACCTGGTTGTTGTTCCATCCCCACAATGAATTTCACCCTATGGAAGAAAGTTTCTTTCATTCTCATGATACCCTTCCAAAATGGTGAATCATTAGGTCTTACGGTAACCTGGGCAAGGGTTTTAGAGTGCAAATACTTATTTCTGAGGATTTACCCCCGGATTCCTGTGGCTCAACATGCATTTATTTTTAACCTCGAGGTTCTCGATCCCAAGACCCCCTCTTTTGGTCGACAAATAATATCCCATCTTGTCAGGCTATACTTTGTCTTAACCTGGTTTAACTGCCAGAAAAAACGAGATCGATAGAAGTCTAATCTCTTGTGTACCCCTTTGGGCACCTCAGAAAAAGATAGAAGGAACATTGGCATACTCGTGAGTATAGAATTTATCAATACTAGTCGTCGTCCATAAAACATAAGCTTACCCTTCCAGCAGCTTAGTTTCTTGTCGAATCGATCCTCGATGCATTTTCATTCTTTATTAGTTAACTTCCTATGGTGAATTGGAATGCCTAGATAACTGAACGGTAATGATCCCAGTTTACAACCAAACAGTTGCTTGTAGCTGTCTTGGTCATCTTTGGTGCTACCAAAGCAGAACAATTCACTCTTGTGAAAATTGATATTTAGACCAGACAGTTGTTCAAATAGGCATAAAAGCAACTTCATATTTCTGGCCTTTGCAAGGTCGTGCTCCATGAAGATAATAGTATCATCCGCATATTGTAGGATAGAGATGCCCCCATCCACCAAATGAGGAACTAGACCACCTACCAAGCCTCTCTCCTTGGTTCGACCTATGAGAACTGTCAACATGTCTGCGATGATGTTAAACAGAATCGGAGACATCGGGTCTCCTTGTCGCAGGCCTTTATGCGTTTGAAAATAATGACCTATGTCATCATTCACCTTTACCCCAACACTGCCTTTCTGGACAAAAGAATCCACCTGATTCCTCCATGTCCCGTTAAAGCCCTTCATGCGAATGGCTTGCTGCAGAAATGGCCATTTAACCTTGTTATATGCTTTCTCAAAATCCACTTTGAATATTACTTCATCGAGTTTCTTCGGGTGAATTTCATGTAAAGTTTCGTGTAAGACAACTACCCCTTCCAGTATGTGTCTTCCAGGCATAAAGCTAGTCTGACTTGGTTGCACCACCGGATGGGCAATCTATGTCAGTCTATTCGTGGCCACTTTCATAAAGATCTTGAAACTCACATTTAAGAGACATATGGGCCTGAATTGCTCAATGCGAATTGTTTCCTTTCTCTTTGGCAGAAGTGTAATCATGTCGAAATTTAAATGGAACAGTTGCAAATGCCCATTAAAGAGATCATAGAACATTGGCATAAGATCATCTTTCACGATATGCCAACATTTCTTATATAATTCTTCCGGAAACCCATCCGGTCCCGGTGCCTTATTCGGTTTTATTTGAGTGGTCGCTTCAAAAACCTCCTTCTCGGTAAAAGGCGCAGAAAGAATCTCATTTTTCTCTGACCGCAACTAAGGTATATCCTCAACTACTTGCTCATCTAGGGTCACCGCATTATCCACCGGTGGTCCAGACAGCTGTTTGTAGTTGGATATATAAAGCTTCAGATTTTCATGACCCACAATTGTTCCCTCATCTTGCTCAAGCTGGATAATCTTCTTTCTCCTATGCTTGCCGTTAGCAATCATATGAAACACCTGGATGTTGTCATCCCCTTGGACGACCTTAAGAACCTTAGCGCATAAGGCCCATTTCATTTCCTCTTCTCTAAGCAAGGCACGTAATTTCAACTCGGCCTCGGACTTAACTACCTTCTCTGACTCGTCCGGCAAATTCGTTTCCGCTTGGTCTAGCGTCTGAATCAGCTGGATAAGCCTTTCCTTCTCTTGTTTATAGATCTCACTCTCATTTCGGACCCATCCCCTCAAGAATTGTCTCGGGTGTCTGATCTTATTATGGCAGTGCTCGATGCTTGATCTTCCTGCAACAGGTCTAGCCCACTCTCTCGCCACCATCTCTATAAAATTTTCCTTTTCAAACCAACTTAGTTCGAATGAGAAAATATTTTTATTGCCAATATGAGTTGCTTCACCCGAGTCAACTAACAAGGGTGTTTGGTCGGAAACTGCCCTCTGCATCGCGTGCACCGATACCAGCGGGTATTTTTGTTCCCATTCCACACTCGCAAGGACCCTGTCTAGCTTCTCGTAAGTAGGAGTAGGAAGAGAGTTTGCCCAGGTAAACTGTCTACCCGTGAGTTCTATCTCCTTAAGATTAAGACTCTCAATGATCATGTTGAACATAAAGGACCACCGTCCATCAAAATTATCATTGTTTTTTTCTTCCTTCCTCCTAATGATGATAAAATCACCCCCATTAATATTGGCAATGTCTCGTCCCCACAAATCCTAACCAGGCCCGCCAAGAAATCTGGTTTAAATTCGGGTTGGGCTGCGCCATAAACCGCCACTAAGGACCATCGGAAACCATCCAATTTAGACCTAACCCGGTGAGCGAGATGCGGCGGCCAGGGCCGTGGTGGCTGGCGAGGATGCGGGCGATGGTTCCTCGAGCAAGAATCCGCCGTCATAGAGATTGAGGGGCGCGGAGCGCCAAACATGGCACCACCGTCAGGACAGCGCCTGCGTGCGGCAGCCATCCTTGGTGGGGAGGAGGTAGACAATGGCACCGAGCCACGTGTCTGGGAGCTTGCTGATGAGATCAGGCCCGCCACCGATCCCTGAGCCTGGAGATGGCTCGTCGTCGATTCTTCTTTTGATCGACATGCGCATAGTCGCCGCTAGGGCTTCGTGTACGTGACGGACTGCGAGCCAACATCGCTTCTTTTCGTTTATAAGGAAGAGGGGTCTCCGAGCTTCTTGGCCCCACATTATTGCTTACTACTGTCAGGAATCATGATTTTTTTAGTACTTTGTTTTGTTTCTTTTGGTCTTAATTTTATTTTTATTTTTCTTTTTCAAAAACTATTTACTTTTTCACAAAAATGTATGATTCTTTTTCTAAATGTTCTTTTTTAAAAAAATCAAATTTTAAAAAACGTTCGGTCTTCCAAATTTTGTACATAAATTCAAAAAAAGCTTGTGTTGCCAAAACTTTTCAAAAGATATTCAAATAATTTTCAGAACTTCAACAATTGTTCGTGTGTTGCTAAGAATGTTCATGTTTGAAAAACAAATTCTCATATTAAAAAATATTCACAAATTTGAAAATTGTTGGTGGTTTCAAAAAATATGGGAGTGTTCGTGTTTCCTAAAAATCTCAAGTTTTTAAAATTATATGTTTTGAAAATTAGTTTGAGAATTTTTATCAAAAGTGACTGAAAGATCATGCACTACAGTGTTTCGATTCGCTACGGTGTTCTTCCCGTTTTTGTCAATGTGCTACAAGGCTCACTTTTTTAGGTGTTCTACAGGGCTCACGTGTGTACGAACAAGGAAAACACGATACAACTTAATGGGCAGGCTGGGTTCGCTCGCCCTTGTGCAGCTTCCTGCTGTTAGGCGCATCGAGCGTCACATAGTTGAATCCTATTTTGCTTTTTTTAGGGCTACGCGCATAGTTGTTAGTTAGACACCGAGCGCGAACCATGGTTACATACACTTTGGGACAGCCAGTTAGCTCTTTGTGCGGTATTCTCTTTTTCCTTTATCTTTATTTTTCAATTTATTTATTTTTCATGTTTCTTTTATCAAAATAATGAATATTTTTAGCAATTATGAACATTTCCATAATTCATGATTATTTCTATGAAATCTTGATCATTTATCAAATTCGCAAACATTTTAGCAAGTTCATCAATGTTTTAAAAAATTGAACACTTTATCAATTCTTGAACGTTTTAACAAATTCCTGAAATTTTTAGAATTGTGAACATTTTTGAATCGCCAAACATTTTTGGAATCAATGAATATTTACTTAATTTGGGGAAATTCATGATTATTTTTAGTATTGACGTGAAAAATAAAATTCACGAATAGTTTTTTAATCAGCGAGCATTTTTTAATAGATGACCTTTTTCTATAATTCACGAACATTTTTTTAACTTTGCGAACATTTGTTTAAAATTGATGGACATTTTTTGTAAATCATGAACAGTTTTTATTTCCGAGCATTTGTTTTTTAAAAGCTTGGAAAATATTAATATGAGAGCCCTTTTGAAAAAATCGCGAACTTTTTTTGAATCCATGATCATTTTACAGTTCCTTGAACTATTTTGAAAAGTAATTAGATTTTTTTTTAAATCCAAAAATATTTAAAGAAGTGATAAAAAGAGTGCCCCATACATGGGCGGGCCCAAAAGGTGGTTCGCGCTGGCTCTTTCTCCAACGCCTAGACGGACGAGGTATTTGCGCTGGGCTTTGTGTGTTTTCGTTTGTGAGAGGAGAGCGTCTCTTTCAGACCAAGAACACCATGA
>CM038680.1:712062284-712077284 GCA_021605205.1 Aegilops longissima | reverse complement strand
ATAAACCAGTGTGGCTGCCTCGCCTGGCGAGGTGGGACTAAACTTTGCGAATCGGAAGGCTGAGGTTTTAGTACCGTTGAGCCACCAACCGTACTAAAGGCCCGCTTCTCCGCTTGGCTGGTTAGAATTGTTTTTTAGTACCGTTGGTGGCTCCAACCGTACTAAAGGCTCCTTATATATATGACATTTACTAAAATCAGTTATCTCTGCCGCCGCTTGCTCCACTTCTCGCGAGAGAGTCTCGATTCGACGACGCCGCCGACGCCGCTGCCGCAGCGTTGCCGCTTCGCCGCTTCGCCGCCTGCCGTTGTTGTTGTTGCCGCTGGCCGCCATTGCTGTTGTTGCTTGCTCAAGCCTGGCTTCTTAACGCTGGCCTGGCCTCTTGTTGCCGCCAAGGGTCCTGTATTTTCAGACTACAAGGCTGGCGCTTACCAGACACACTTCAGACCAGACGCCATTAGACTTCGGCCCCCACTCAGACAAGACGGAGCGGGCGGCGACGTATGGCGTATGCACACACACATACACACACATATATACACACATACACACACTACACACATACACACACACACACACATTTTTTTACTTATTTTCTGTTTTCTGTTTTCTGTTTTTTAGAAAATTTAGTTAGATATTAATTAGCTAGGTATGTGAGATTTGAACTAGTTGAATAATTAATATAACTAGTTTATTTTAGTAAGAAAATTGTCTAACTAGTTTATATATTTAGGTATATGAGATTTGAACTAGTTCAATAATTAACATAACTAGTTTATTTTAGTAAGAAAATTTAGTAAGTGCTTAGTATAACTAGTTTAATAATTAATATAACTAGTTTATTAATATAACTTGTTAATGAGTTTTTTGTTTATTTAATTTTTATATATTTTGAGTTTATATAAATTATTCTATTTTGAGTAAGTACTACATTATTCTATTTATAGTAAGTGCTTAGTAGTTGAACTAGTTGAAGTAGTTTATTTTAGCAAGAAAATTAATAGAACTAGTTTCTTTTTTAGTCAAATTGAGAGCACTATATGCAAGGCATATGCATATGATTAGTTGAATAATAATGATCTAATTTAGTCTTTGAATTATGAACGATAGGAAATGTCATCATCGACTAATTTAAGTCTCCTGGGTGCGATCGGTGCCACGACGATCAAGGTGAGTGCGATAGGCCTCACCGGACGATGGTCGGCGCTCAAAGATTAAGCTCGAGGAGACTTTCGTTGAAACGGTAATTTTCATCTTTACAATTCGAGTATAGTTTTTTTTCATAATTAAGCATGACTTCAACTATTTCAACGTACTTTTCATCTTTACAATTCGAGTATAGTTGATCCCATGCCATGCAAGACGCTATGTCTTGAAGATGATGGATTTTGAAGACCATGAAAATTTTGAAACGAAGAAAATTCACCTAAGGACCCATCATGATGTGGATTTTGAAGTAAAGTTGTATAAGCTGAGAGCGTAAGCCATTTTGGTTGCAAAAATTGGGAAGCATTTTGCAAATTGTATGGTTTTGATGAGGGTATGCTTGTCACCATGGATCTTGGTGATCCTGAAATCGAGCAAGACAATATGGACATTTGGGTCCTTGTTGATACTCCTCCAGTTCTACCGCTATGTGAGTTTCTCAAACATAGTTAATTATTAATAGAACTTATATTGTTCATTTCAAAATAGTTGACAGCTTATTTCCATTGACAGCTTATTTTGAAGTATCAAAGAATGTGCAGAATATGGTAGATAGAACTTCCTACACCGATGGCTCTGAGTTAACTTACAAGGAGAAAACTCATCTGGTTGGATTTTGTAATGATATTGAGAATTACAATATCTACAATCAAACTCCTCAACATTATGGTCAATATGTGCCACTAGTGCACGTGTTGAACTACGATAACTACCATGGAGATACCCTGTAAGTTTTTTTACTATTACGACATCCGCATCTTTTTATGCATTTCAAAAACTAGTACATCATTGCTAATTACGGTTATTACTATGTTTTTCAACAGCTTATCCCAGAGAATTGTGTGCCTCATTTGATGTATCGTAATGGCGGCAGCGCTCGTGTTTTGAACATATATCCAGGTCATCCTATTTAATCTCAACTGTCCATACCGGATTTCTAAAAGAAGTGGAGACATGACAATCAAAGGATGGAAAAATGTATGGATAGTCGTAAGGAGCTTCTTGAAGCAAAAGGAAGCGAGGCGCAAGAATTGAGATGGGATGATCTCCATTCTTCATAATGGAGAGTCAGGGTCTATATTGTTTTATGCTATTTTACCTTAAGTGTGTTTAGGTCCGATCCTACCGATACTCGATGATCATGTGCTAAGAACAATTATGTAGGGTTGGGTTCGATGACTATGAGGATGATGATCGATGACTTATTATTAATAACGGTAGAAGTTGTATGATGATGCTTGATTAATTAGCTAATAGGACTTGTTATTATATATGATGATGTATGATGCAGCATGCATGAGTTATTATATATATATATCTACGGGTGAAACGAAAAGAATTAAAATGAAAACACAAAATTAAATGAAAAGAAATCATAAAACCAAAACCCCTAAATATTTTAGTACCGTTGGTGTTACCAACCGGTACTAAAGGGCTCCTGCCCTCGAGCTAGCTCGTAATTGCGTAGGGTTTTTAGCACCGGTTCGTATGAACCGTACTAAAGGGGGGCCTTTAGTGCTCACACTTTAGTGCCGGTTCCTAAACCGCACTAGTATTTTACGAACCGGTGCTATTGCCCGGTTCTGCACTAGTGAGTTGCTTGATTGTGTGGCTAATCTAACAGTTGGGGAGGCAGCTGATAACCGAGAGTTATCAGTCGGATGACGCGTAGCACACGCCACTTTATTACGGAACTAGCGGGATTTTGGTAATCTACATTGGTTGAGGGTGGACATGGTAACTTTTGAATGACATGTCACTTAAATGGCATTTTATGCTAGTGGTTATTAACATATGATAACATCTCAAACAATATATTTTTGTTCATGCCATAGTGTCTCCATGTTGTATGCTTTTATAGATGGATTGATTAAAACAAAACATAGTTACGCCTCCTTTTATCCAGGCACGGGTCGGCAGAGAAATAGGGCCTTACCTTATGTGTTATTCTTCCGTCTTCAAAATATAAGACGCTTTTAGTCTCAAGAAACGCCTTATATTGTGAGACAGAGGGAATACTAGTTGTATGATCACAATCACTTCAGCAACCAGCAGAAAGAGGATGCACATGAAATGGAGATTCGATCAGTGTTGAATATAACATGCCCTAATCTGAACAACCTCTAGTGGCTCGACAAGTAATGCTATTGTTCCACATACCTGGTCAATCCCTCGTTTCTACAACAAAGACAAATAAGAAAAAAAATTGAGGGAACAAATAAGATTATTGTATGACAACTAGAAGCTTGTGAAAGAAATGATGTATATATAGTTTTTGGTAATATAGGAATGGAATGCACATAGTGATCCTATTCTACAAATAAAAGCATGCTTTTTATGGAGTTAGTAGGATTTAGTGAAGGATTTGTTAAGTCATTGGGGTCAGGTAACCTGGTCCCATATGGGCAGCTTCGTCCCTGTTTTCCCACGCAAAAAGAAAAAAAGGGTTTGTCCCTGTTTCATGGTGTGTTTAATTTGTACTGGCCTGGATTATCTAGGGCGCATCATTATCTTTGATTTGCTGAAGTTGAGAGAATAAGTGGCTAGAGCTCATCTTCAAGCTTATTTGCTGCCAACATGCCACAAGTCATAGCATCCTCGTAATCTCTTGCATTTTTAGTGCTATAAACATTAACTTGATGTCACATCAACATCACGAATAACACCATCGGCCTCCTGCAATGCACATGAAGATACACCTGCAGTTTGTTGTAAGTCTTAGAGTATAAGTCTATTCAGATTGTAATCTATCTCTATTAGTCTAGTCTTGAAGTCCAAGCTTTGTAATCTATATAAACAGTCCTTGAGGCCCGATCAATAAAACAATTACTTCTCAATATCTCAATCTATCATGGTATCCGACGCCTAGGTTTTCCAGACTGGTATGGTTTCTGCCACTGCGCCACGCCCGGCCGATTCAGCCCTCTTCTCCATGGCCGAGTTCCGCCCACGGTGCCCCACCCCTACCTCCTCTACAACTACTCAAACACCTCCCTCCAAACCCTATGTTCTCCCTAGCCGACACCATTGCCGACGCCTCCCTTCATACCAATCTCATTAGACCTCGCATCCACAACTACTACCATTGGCGCCACCTCTTTATCATCCATCTCGGCGCCATGCTCACGCCACCATATTGATCCCTCCTACCCGCCACAGCCCGCTGATCCTCGCTGGGTGAAAGATGATCTCGCCATCATCCAGTGGATTTACACACGCATCTCCACGGAGCTTTTAATCTGGTGTCCGACGATGATGCCACCGCCACCGATCTTCGGGCTTCCTTCAACAGCTGTTTCAGATAACTCCGACGCCGAATCAACGCTACCAACACCGAAGCCACGCACAACCATGCAGGAGATGTCCCAGCTCCATCTTCGCCAACGAATCAAGGCTATTGGCGATGAACTCCGTGAACTTGGTGATCACGCCGAGGATCACACTCTCATTAACGCCTCCAAGGTCTCGGCGATCAATTCGAGAAGCAGCAGTCCTTCATCCCCGTGCTCAAGCCGCACCCCACCTTCAAGGAAGTCCGCCGATCCTCCAGAAGAAGAGAAGAACCAGGCTCGCAGGCGCAACGGGCGCCGCAGTGTTTCATGCCGCCGCCTCTTCTCGCAGCTCCCACGCCTGGCCCGCGCAACCGACCGCCTCCAACTCCTGGCTGTGGCTGCTGCGCCTCAACACCACCACCAGGCTGGCGCCCGAGTCCCAACTACAAGGGCAAGAATCCGCCCACCGCCTCCTGATCTCGGCCCCGCCGGACCTGCACCAGCCTCACATCCACCGCCTCCGCGCCACCAGCTCCACGCCATGGCCTCTCAAGATGATCCTTGACTGCCTCGCCCAGCTTGGTCGATGCCATGGTCGGACCTCGCCGATGGTGCTCCTCCCGCAGACACGGGCACGTGAGCCCCGGTTCGCCCAGCCACAGTGCTCTCAGACTCCTTGACCCAGGCCACCGGCGGATGTCTACACCGCCACTCCTAGTCCGCTTACCAAAGACGCCAGACCATCGTCGCCCTATAACACCATGCTGGCCTTCTACGGCAACATGCAGGCCCCAATCGATACTACCCATCCGCTATCCCCACGCCAACATGCAAGTTCCTGGCCCTCTCGCTTCCTCCCCAACAGCCGCTTGGGACCAAGCCGCCTTCATCAACGCCATGAACAATTTTGTCCTCAACGACGCAGGTACGGATTGATTTTCGATTCGTGCATCAATGCACATGTCTTCAAATATGAATTTATTGTCACTTGTTTTCCTTCTGCTTTTCCACTATCACCATTGGCGATGGCTCCACCATCCTGTTTCATGCAATCGGTCACTTTACATCCCTTCCTCTCATGCCAATTTTCTTCACGCAATATTCTTGTGGTTCCTTCCATCATCAAAATCTTATCTCTGTTAGACAATTTTGCATTGACAACAAAGTTATCCTGGACTTTGACCCTTTTGGTTTGTCTGTGAAGGATCCGACAACGGGGCAGTCCTCGCCGTACAATAGCACGGGCGATCTTTATCCTCTTCATGGCGTGCTCCACATCCACCTCTCGTGCCATGCTCGCCTCGTTGATCTATGGTATCGCTGCCTCGGTCACCCCAAAGAAAAACACTTTGACGCCTTTACTCCAAGAATTTTGTATCCCTAGTTCTAGCAGTCCTCATAATCCCTCTCTCTCGTAATGCATGTCAATGTGGCAAACATGTTAGATTACCTTTTGGAACCTCTACTACCATTAGTACTTTTCCTTTGAGTTACTTCACTGTGATTTATGGACCTCCAGTCCCTAGTGTTTCTGGTTATAAATATTATCTTGTGATCTTGGATGATTATTCTCACTATACTTGGACCTTTCCTCTTCGCTAAATCTGAAGTACTGCAATCTTTCTCAACTTTCGACAATATGTAATCACACACTTTGGCTTGCCAATTCGATTTATTCAATGTGATAACAGTCGTGAATTTGATAACACCAAAACCGCACCTTCTTTCTCTCTCAAGGCATCCTTGTTCGCTTTTCATGCCCTTATACATCTTCTCAAATGGCAAAGCTGAACGCTGTCTTCGCTTCTATTAATGATGTTCTTCGACATTGCTTTTACAAGCTTCTTCCTTCCCGCTTTTGGGTTGAAGCCCTTCGACTACCACACTACTTCTTAATATTGGACCAACTAAAACTTGCCCTCTTTATTCGCTTTTCCAATCTCTTTTTCTCTCCCACCCGACTATTCTTTTCTCGTGTTTTTGGATGTCTATGCTTTCCCAACATCGCCTCTACCGCCTCCAACAAATTAGAACCACGCCACTACCTTGCATTCACCTTGGTCTTTCCGATGATCACAAAGGATATCGTTGTTTCGATCCATCTTCTGGTCGATCATTCTCTCTCGTCATGTCACATTCGATGAAAATACTTTTCCTTTTCTATCACTACAACCACAAAACCAATTCCACCACAATCCGCCACCACCAAAACCCCTTCCTAGTTCGTCCTTCGGTCATCTCTGCTGCCATGGAATCTTGTTCCGCCTCTCCGCCGAATCGCCCACCGTCACCCACCCTCCTACCCCGCCCCCACCTCTACGGCAACTCGCATCCTCTACCCCAGCCGCCTTTTCCTCACCACATCCTACCACGGCAACCACCTCGACACCCACTATTTTCTCGATTCTTCTTCCTCACCATCTTCTTCAACCGAAAACCCATCGCCACCCAATGTCGTTTTATACCACCGCCACAAATGATCATGTCATGTGCACCGTGGAAAACGAGGATTTCTTCTCCCACCAAACGCCTCAATCTTACCGCCACCCCAACCATCTCTCCTATTCCAACCAGTTATAAGCGAGCTCTTCTTGACCTCTCCGCTTTCCGCTATGCGTGATGAATTTGAAGCTCTTCAGCAAAATAATACATGGACTCTTGTTCCCAAACCTTGTGTTAACATTGTTTCGCAAATGGGTTTTTCAATATAAATTTCATTCCGATGGCACTCTCGCCATATAAAGCTCATGGGTGTGTCGTGGTTTCTCCCAAGCAGCATGGTATTGACTTTGATGAGACTTTTTCTCCTGTTGTTAAACCAAGCACTATTCGTGTTGTTCTTAGTCTTGTTGTTTCTCTTCTTGGCCTATTCATCAACTTGATGTTAAAATGCTTTTCTTCATGGCACTCTCAATGAAACTGTTTATTGTCAAGAACCTCTGGTTTTGAGAATCCTCCTCCAAATTTTGTTTGTCTCCTCCATAAATCTCTTTATGGCCTTAAACAAGCTCCTTGTGTATGGTTTCAATGCTTTGCTACTTTTATTCAAATCATAGGCTTTATTCCTCCAAACCGATTCTTCTCTTTGTTTATCAGCCTCCTACTCACACTGCCTCGCCTCTTTCTTTATGTTGATGATATCATTCTCACGGTTAGTTCTGATTCTTTTCTTCAACATACCATCTCTTCTCTCAATCGGGAGTTTTCCATGACAGATCTTGGTCCTCTTCATCATTTTCTAGGTATTCATGTTTCTCGCACAACATCTTCCTCTTTCTTTCTCAACGATCATACATTTTGGACTTGCTTTCTCGCTCGGTATGTCTGATTGTCAACCCACTCAGACTCCAGCCGACGTTGGTGCTAAACTGTCGGCTGATGGTGATCCTATTTCTGATCCTACTTTATATCGTAGCATCACCGGCGCTTTCAAGATGCCACTCTTACTCGCCCTGAAATCTCCTATTCTGTTCAGCAAGCCTGTATCTTTATGCATGATCCTCGTGCTCCTCATCCGCTCATGTCGACGATTCTCCGCTATTTAAAAGGCACTTTGATCACGGTCTCCTTATTAATTCTTCTTCACCTACAAGCTTGACAGTTTATTCTGATGCAGACGGGCAGGTTGTCCAGATACTCGACGATCTACATCCGGATTTTGCGCTTATTTGGGTGATAATCTTGTTTCTTGGTGTTCTAAAAGGCAGGTAACAGTTTCCAGGTCTTCGCTGAGGCTGAGAGAAGGCGGTTGCTCACGCTATGGCCGAGGCGTGTGGCTACGGCAGCTTCTCGTTGAACTTCATCGTCCGCTCCCACGCTACCATTGTTTACTGTGATAACATCTCTGCAGTATACATGGCTTCCAATCCAGTTCAACATCGCCGCACAAAGCACATTGAGATTGACATTCACTTTGTTCGTGAAAAGGTGGCTCTTGGCGAGGTTCGCGTTCTTCATGTTCCTACAAGTGCCCAATTTGCTGACATTTTTACCAAAGGACTTCCTACTGCATCGCTTCACCGATACGCTCCAGTCTCAACATTGTTTCACCCGACGTTGAGATCATGGGGATCTTAGAGTATAAAGTCTATTCAGATTGTAATCTATCTCTATTAGTCTAGTCTTGGAGCCCAAGCTTTGTAATCTATATAAACAGCCCTTGAGGCCCCAATCAATACAACAATTACTTCTCAATATCTCAATCTATCACTGGGCATACTTCCGCAACTTTTTTTCTTATTTGGTGGGTGATGGACGGGAAACCCAAACCATGGTTGTAACTAGAGAAAGAGGAAACGAAATAAAGACAATTGTTAAAAGCAGGGCAACGTGATGGCTAACTTAGATCATACAATTTAAACCAAGCTAGCAAATATGATTACTCACGGAGATGTATAACCTCTCCAAACAAGGGAAGCACTTGAGAAAGTCGAGAACTGCATCCAAATCAGGGCCAACAAGGTCAAGAGCCAAACCTTCACGTTGTGCAGTATGGTTGTCAAGCTATTGGCAATCATTTTCACAAAAGGACATAAAATATATATGAGGAAATATGACAAATAAATAAACTAATCCCGTACCAATAATAGTAGCCTGCATATATAGGAAACATGTGGGATCGATAATCAAGGCTGCATCTAGCTAGAAAACCGTCGTTGCAACTCGAGATGGTAAAATGCTGGGGCTCGGTGAACCTAGTATTTCCAATCTGGGAGCCCTGATTACTCGGATGTTCACCGGACTGTACTTTGGACCGTACTTTGGATTGAGTGACAGCAATCTCTCCAGGCAAGGCGCGTCTCGATTACCAGCTCGTGGAGGACAGATTCTTTGTCCCGTGGAGTATAGGAGCCGATGCTCTTGAGACCTGGGAGCTGATGCGCATGCACGCAACGCCCACATTCTCCTCCAGCAAGAGGCTCTCCAACGCAGGGCCGCCGGCAAGCATGACGCCGAGAGTCTCCTCCGTCAGGACGACAATGTGCAAGGTGAGCTGCCGGAGGAGAGGAAATCCACGGCCAGGTCGGCGGCAGCAGGCAGCGGCCAAACATGGCCACTGGAGCGCGGGCGCAAGGCGGAATACGGACGGCGGCAGCGTTGTGCAGCTGTCCCCAAAGCCGTAAGCTAGCTCTTCTAGCTCCTGGAGACCGGCGAGGTCCCGGAGCAGAGCCAGCTGTTGACCTTGCCATCACCGGCGCCTCGTCGATCGTGTCGACCTTGTCATAGGCGCGGTGGTAGTCGTAGTCGTAGTAGAGTGGGCGATGCCGGTGAGCGAGAATTTTCTTTCAAAAGGAGGTTATCCTCGTCTCTGCATCGAAAGATGCATGCGCCACTTTACTAGAACAACTCCAAAAAGTCTGGTCTGCAAAGTACAGCTCACAAAAGGAGCAAAAGTACAAAGTAAATAACTCAAAGACACAACCGACTGGGCGAAAGGGCACTAAGGACATATCATATTATGCGACCGCCTTTCAAACCGTTAAAATAGCCCGTGTTGCACCCAGTAGCCAGCTGCTCCCCGGAGACCGTAGGAGTGAGTAACGACCACGACGGATCCATGCCGTAGCCCTGAAGATAACCTGCAAGAAGTTGATCATAGGTAGTCTATTAAAATCATATCATTCCTATAGTTCCATATAGCCCAGAGAAGTGCGATATTCCAATCCAATACTAGACGCAATATGAGTAGTCACCCATTTAGCCACGCCCCTAACAACGCTTCAATGCTATCTGAGGGGTAATGTTAAAGGTTATATGAACAGACCGCCAAAGTAACTTCACGAGGGCAATCAAGAAATAAGTGTTGGATTGTTTCATCATGAACACAAAACAACAGCATGAACTGCCTACCCATGTCCGCTTTAATAAGTTATCTTTGATAAGAATCATCTGCTTGTGTACAAACCACATAAAGATCTTAATGCGCAGGGGAACTTTAACTCTCAAAATGTGGATAGATCATGGGATTGGGCCAGAATTTATGAGATCTAAGTACATCGATTTAACCGTAAAAACTCCATTACTCATTA
The DNA here is from genome assembly GCA_021605205.1 of Aegilops longissima. Lineage (NCBI taxonomy): Eukaryota > Viridiplantae > Streptophyta > Magnoliopsida > Poales > Poaceae > Aegilops > Aegilops longissima. The sequence continues at coordinate 712,066,777 of CM038680.1, read as the reverse complement.
GCTTCCAGTTCAAAGTATCTCCTGATCTAAGAGTTGAACATCCATCAACCTCCTTACTAAGTAACCAGGAGTTCCATCGTTTCTACTAGAGACCTCCTGAACTGATATTCAAAGGTACTGTGTAATCCTCCTTACATTGAGCAATATGATACAGGAAGGATATTGAGAGCGAAGCGTGTATCGCCTAACCATGTATCCTCCCAAAACCTGGTTGTTGTTCCATCCCCACAATGAATTTCACCCTATGGAAGAAAGTTTTTTCATTCTCATGATACCCTTCCAAAATGGTGAATCATTAGGTCTTACGGTAACCTGGGCAAGGGTTTTAGAGTGCAAATACTTATTTCGAGGATTTACCCCGGATTCCTGTGGCTCAACATGCATTTATTTTAACCTCGAGGTTCTCGATCCCAAGACCCTCTTTGGTCGATAAATAATATCCCATCTTGTCAGCTATACTTTGTCTTAACCTGGTTTAACTGCCAGAAAAAACGAGATCGCTAGAAGTCTAATCTCTTGCGTACCCCTTTGGGCACCTCAAAAAAAGATAGAAGGAACATTGGCATACTCGTGAGTACCGAATTTATCAATACTAGTCGTCCTCCATAAGACATAAGCTTAACCTTCCAGCAGCTTAGTTTCTTCTTGAATCAATCCTCGATACATTTCCATTCTTTATTAGTTAATTTCCTGTGGTGAATTGGAATGAATGCCTAGATAACTAAACGGTAATGATCCCAGTTCACAACTGAACAGGTGCTTGTATCTGTCTTGGTCATCCTTGGCGCTACCAAAGCAGAACAATTCACTCTTGTGAAAATTGATCTTTAGACAAGACAGTTGTTCAAATAGGCATAAAATTAGCTTCATATTTCTGGCCTTTGCGAGGTCGTGCTCCATGAAGATAATGGTGTCATCCGCATATTGTAGGATAGACATGCCCCCATCCACCAAATGGGGAACCAGACCACCTACCAAGCCTTTCTCCTTGGCCCGATCTATGAGAACTTTCAACATGTCTACCACGATGTTAAAAAAAATCGGAGACATCGGGTCTCCTTGTCTTAGGCCTTTATGCGTTTGAAAATAAAGACCAATGTCATCATACACCTTTATACCGACACTACCTTTCTGGACAAAAGAATCCACCTGATTCCTCCATGTCCCATTAAAGCCCTTCATGCGCATGGCTTGCTGTAGAAATGGACATTTAACCTTGTCATATGCCTTCTCAAAATCCACTTTGAATATTACCCCATCGAGTTTCTTCGAGTGGATTTCATGTAACGTTTCATGTAATACAACTACCCCTTCCAAAGATGTGTCTTCCAGGCATAAAGCTAGTCCGACTTGGTTGCACCACCGGATGGGCAATCTATGTCAGTCTATTCGTGGCCACTTTCATAAAGATCTTGAAACTCACATTTAAGAGACATATGGGCCTGAATTGCTCAATGCGAATTGTTTCTTTCTTTGGCAGAAGTGTAATCATGTCGAAATTTAAATGGAACAGTTGCAAATGCCCATTAAAGAGATCATAGAACATTGGCATAAGATCATCTTTCACGATATGCCAACATTTCTTATATAATTCTTCCGAAACCCATCCGGTCCCGTGCCTTATTCGGTTTTATTTGAGTGGTCGCCTAAAACCTCCTTCTCGGTAAAAGGCGCAGAAGAATCTCATTTTCTCTGATCAGAACTAAGGTATATCCTCAACTACTTGCTCATCTAGGGTCACCGATTATCCACCGGTGGTCCAGACAGCTGTTTGTAGTTGGATATATAAAGCTTCAGATTTTCATGACCCACAATTGTTCCCTCATCTTGCTCAAGCTGGATAATCTTCTTTCTCCTATGCTTGCCGTTAGCAATCATATGAAACACCTGGATGTTGTCATCCCCTTGGACGACCTTAAGAACCTTAGCGATAAGGCCCATTTCATTTCCTCTTCTAAGCAAGGCACGTAATTTCAACTCGCCTCGGACTTAACTACCTTCTCTCGACTCGTCCGCAAATTCGCTTCCGCTTGGTCTAGCGCCTGAATCAGCTGGATGTTTTCCTTCTCTTGTTTATAGATCTCACTCATTTCGGACCCATCCCTCAAGAATTGTCTCGGTGTCTGATCTTATTATGGCAGTGCTCGATGCTTGATCTTCCTGCAACAGGTCTAGCCCACTCTCTCGCCACTATCTCTATAAAATTTTCCTTTTCAAACCAACTTAGTTCGAATGAGAAAATATTTTATTGCCAATATGAGTTGCTTCACCCGAGTCAACTAACAAGGGTGTTTGGTCGAAACTGCCCTCTGATCGCGTGCACCGATACCAGCGGGTATTTTGTTCCCATTCCACACTCGCAAGGACCCTGTCTAGCTTCTCGTAAGTAGGAGTAGGAAGAGAGTTTGCCCAGTAAACTGTCTACCCGTGAGTTCTATCTCCTTAAGATTAAGACTCTCAATGATCATGTTGAACATAAAGGACCACCGTCCATCAAAATTATCATTGTTTTTTCTTCCTTCCTCCTAATGATGATAAAATCACCCCATTAATATTGGCAATGTCTCGTCCCCACAAATCCTAACCAGGCCCGCCAAGAAATCTGGTTTAATTGGTTGGCTGCGCCATAAACCGCCACTAAGGACCATCGGAAACCATCCAATTTAGACCTAACCCGTGAGCGAGATGCGCGCCAGGCCGTGGTGGTCGGCGAGGATGCGGCGATGGTTCCTCGAGCAAGAATCCGCCATAGAGATTGAGGGCGGAGCGCCAAACATGGCACCACCGTCAGACAGCGCCATGCGGCAGCCATCCTTGGTGGGAGGAGGTAGACAATGGCACCGAGCCACGTGTCCGGGAGCTTGTCGATGAGATCAGCCCGCCACCGATCCTCGAGCTCGAGATGGCTCGCGTCGATTCTTCTTTGATCGACATGCGATAGTCGCCGCTAGGGCTTCGTGGTACGTGACGGATCAAGAGCCAACATCGCTTCTTTTCGCTTATAAGGAAGAGGGTCTCCAGCTTCTTGGCCCCACATTATTGCTTACTACCGTCAGAATCATGATTTTTTAGTACTTTGTTTTGTTTCTTTTGGTCTTAATTTTATTTTTATTTTTCTTTTCAAAACTATTTACTTTTTCACAAAATGTATGATTCTTTTTCTAAATGTTCTTTTTAAAAAATCAAATTTTAAAAACGCTCGGTCTTCCAAATTTTGTACATAAATTCAAAAAAGCTTGTGTTGCCAAAACTTTTCAAAAGATATTCAAATAATTTTCAGAACTTCAACAATTGTTCGTGTGTTGCTAAGAATGTTCATGTTTGAAAACAAATTCTCATATTAAAAATATTCACAAATTTGAAAATTGTTGGTGGTTTCAAAAATATGGGAGTGTTCGTGTTTCCTAAAAATCTCAAGTTTTAAAATTATATGTTTTGAAAATTAGTTTGAGAATTTTATCAAAAGTGACTGAAAGATCATGCACTACAGTGTTTCGATTCGCCACGGTGTTCTTCCTGCTTTTGTCAATGTGCTACAAGGCTCACTTTTTTAGGTGTTCTACAGGGCTCACGTGTGTACGAACAAGGAAAACACGATACAACTTAATGGGCAGGCTGGGTTCGCTCGCCCTTGTGCAGCTTCCTGCTGTTAGGCGATCGAGCGTCACATAGTTGAACTTATTTTGCTTTTTTAGGCTACGCGATAGTTGTTAGTTAGACACCGAGCGAACCATGGTTACATACACTTTGGGACAGCCAGTTAGCTCTTTGTGCGGTATTCTTTTTCCTTTATCTTTATTTTTCAATTTATTTATTTTCATGTTTCTTTTATCAAAATAATGAATATTTTAGCAATTATGAACATTTCCATAATTCATGATTATTTCTATGAAATCTTGATCATTTATCAAATTCGCAAACATTTTAGCAAGTTCATCAATGTTTTAAAAAATTGAACACTTTATCAATTCTTGAACGTTTTAACAAATTCCTGAAATTTTTAGAATTGTGAACATTTTTGAATCGCCAAACATTTTTTGGAATCAATGAATATTTACTTAATTTGGGGAAATTCATGATTATTTTTAGTATTGACGTGAAAAATAAAATTCACGAATAGTTTTTAATCAGCGAGCATTTTTAATAGATGACCTTTTCTATAATTCACGAACATTTTTTAACTTTGCGAACATTTGTTTAAAATTGATGGACATTTTTTGTAAATCATGAACAGTTTTTATTTCCGAGCATTTGTTTTTTAAAAGCTTGGAAAATATTAATATGAGAGCCCTTTTGAAAAATCGCGAACTTTTTTGAATCCATGATCATTTTACAGTTCCTTGAACTATTTTGAAAAGTAATTAGATTTTTTTAAATCCAAAATATTTAAAGAAGTGATAAAAGAGTGCCCCATACATGGGCGGGCCCAAAAGGTGGTTCGCGCTGGCTCTTTCTCCAACGCCTAGACGGACGAGGTATTTGCGCTGGGCTTT